>JALPQD010000805.1:521958-551624 GCA_023101885.1 Typhlomys cinereus | reverse complement strand
TTCGTTCTGTCTTCTTCCTCTGAAGTTGTAAACACGATTGGCAAAGGAAGGAGAGGCTAGGGGAACACGGGGATATTCCGAAAGTTTTCTCAAATTACATTGGAGAGCCGGACCCGATCGCGCGCCCGCCATGGCCTCCAAGATGGATATGTCTCTGGACGACATCATCAAGCTGAAACGGAAGCCAGCGCGGCGGCCGCGGCGCGGGCCGGGGACGCGGCAGGGCCGCTTGGCAGGGGCGCGCGGCGGGCGGGGCCATGCGGAACCGGCGGCCTCGCCGCGGCCGTCTGCGGGCGGCGGCGAGGAATCGGCCGGGCCGCCCTACAGGGCGAAGCGGCTGCCGACAAGTGGCAGCACGACCTCTTCGGCGCGGGCTTCGGGGGCGAGCCGGCCTGGAGACCGGCGGCGACTTCTGCTGTCCAAACCTGCACTTCGGGCTGTCGGGCGCCGACGTTCAGGAAGTCTTTCGCTGAATTCGGAACGCTCAGGGAGGCAGCCGTGCACTCGATCGGTGTGGGCGAAGCTTAGGGACGGCATTCCTGCACTTTGAGCGGAAGGCAGACGCCCTGGGGCCATGAGGCAATACAACGGGGTCCCTCTGCGTGGCCGCCCTCATGAACATCAGCTCGTGACTCACAGATCGACGCACAGCGGGACCCCACACAAAGCGGAGCAGAGGCGGCGGCGCTGGGAGCATTTGGCAGTGGTGGCGGTGCTCCAGAGGGACTCGCCGAGGCAGCTGTGCAGCGGGGGAGGAGAGCCGAGGCACCGCGCCAATTCCAACAGCAGCTCTCGGCGGAGGAGCTGGATGCACAGCTGGACGCCTACCGTGAAAGCATGGACACCAGATAACAGCCAGCAAATCCACGTGTGCAGCAGAACCCAGGCGTCGTCGCCACCGGCATCTCCAGTGGGAGGGGGGCGGCTGGACTGTGCAGCCAATGACGGGATTTGGGGTTTTCTCTTTTCAAATAGGACTTCAAAACTTAGGAAGGTTTTTCCCCTTTTTTTCTTGGGTTCTCAAATTCTGAACACAGACCCGTTTTGGTTTTGTGCCGAATGACTTTGGGGATAAATTTTACTGGTTCCTGTTGTGGGAAGTGGTATTCTTCCTCGTTACTGTAGTGAAATAAGGCGTGTGGAGAAAAATGAGTAGATAATTGTTGATGATAGATAGATAGATAATAGATAGATAGATAGTAGATACGTAAATAGATGGATACATAAATCGATAGATACGTAAATAGATAAATATAAAGTTACATTTTAACACTCGCCCACGTAGGATGTGTTTGGCTAATTTTCTGGACAGGGTCTCCAGAGGCCAGGCTGGCTTCGGTTGGAATTCATAGTAATCCTGGCTCACCTCCCCGGTGCTGAAATTATACGTGTGAGCGATGGAAGATTTGATTTGGAAGACAGCGATTTCATGGGAATTTTTTAATCCTTGACCTTTCTTGACCCGAGTGGGGGATCATAGAAAACTGTGTTCGTCATGACTCTGTAAGCCTCATGTTCATTGTCACGGAAACTTCCTTTTTTACTGCCCTCTTTCTCTGAAGTTAGAAACACGGTTGGCAAAAGGAAGGAGAGGCTTCAGGAACACAGGAATGTCTGTCAACCTTTTCACAGTTTATACCGAATCCGCCATGGTTCCAACACTTGAGACACGGAATGTCTACCACAGAGAGCAGGCCCGCTCTTGTGGACACGTAAATCACAAGGAGAGTTCTCCATAAGCTTAGCAAAATGTGTCGTCAATGTGTGAGCAGTCCTTGCTTTCCACCGACATCTTCTCTTCATCTTTCAAGCCTCAGTCAGTCACCCGGAACAAAGCTACATTCCAATCTCGTGTAGCAGGATGGTGAGTAGGTGCGGTCAATCAGGCGTGGGGATGATAGGATAATGGGAGGAGGCGGATTGATCCAGACTCCGATCTGATTGGAGAGTGGAAGTTGCCGAGGGGGGACACCGGAAGACAGAGGTGTGAGAGAAGCTTCAGGCGCCATCCAGTGCAGTGCAGCCTCAGACTGCGGCCTGGATCGCTAGGAGCTAGGAGGCCAGAGCACCCGGCAGAACTCTCCAGGTACTGGAAAGTCGTCCTCCTGTGCACACGGGTAGAGGCATCAGGAAAAATTTCTTGGCTTCTTCCCTTCGGGGGAGATAGATCGAAGGGGTCTTTCTCTGTAGTTTGGGCTTTCCTGGATCTTTGAATTTCTTAGCTCAGCAGAGATCTTTCTGGAGCGTTGGGGTAGGACCTCCTTTTCCCACACGTGACCAAGCACGAATCCAATCCTGCCTCACCTCCCTGAGTTGGAATTCGGAAGCGGAGGCGGTGAGAAGATTTGCTTGGAAGACAGCGATCTCGTGGGAATCTATTAATCCTTGACATTTCTTGACCCCAATTGGAGATCGTATAACGTGTGCTTCGGACTCTGTAAGCCTCGTGTTCATCTTCACGGAAACTTCCTTCCGTTCTGTTCTTCCTTCTTGAAGTTGTAAACACGATTGGCCAAAGGAAGGAGAGAGGTAGGGGAACACGGGGATATTCCGAAAGTTTTCTCAAATTAATGGAGAGCCGAGACCCCGATGCGCGCCCGCCATGGCTCCAAGATGGATATGTCTCTGGACGACATCATCAAGCTGAACGGAGCCAGCGCGGGCGGCCCGCGGCGCGGCCGGGGACGCGGCAGGGCCGCTTGGCAGGGGCGGCCCGGCGGCGGGCCCATGCGGAACCGGCGGCCCTCGCCCGCGGCGTCGCGGGCGGCGGCAGGAATCGGCCGGCGGCCTACAGCGGGCCGAAGCGGTGCCCGACAAGTGGCAGCACGACCTCTTCGGCACGCGGCTTCGGGGGCGGAGCCGGCCTGGAGACCGGCGGCAGACTTCTGCTGTCCAACCTGCACTTCGGGCTGTCGGGCGCGACGTTCAGGAAGTCTTCGCTGAATTCGGAACGCTCAGGAGGCAGCGTGCACTACGATCGGTGTGGGCGAAGCTTAGGGACGGCATTCTGCACTTGAGCGGAAGGCAGACGCCCTGGAGGCAATGAGGCAAAACAACGGGGTCCCTCTGCGTGGCCGCCCTATGAACATCCAGCTCGTGACGTCACAGATGACGCACAGAGCGGAGACCCACACAAAGCGGGAGCAGAGGCGGCTCGGGAGCATTTGGCAGTGGTGGCGGTGCTCCCAGAGGGACTCGCCGAGGCAGCTGGCAGCGGCGGGGAAGAGGCCGAGGCACCGGCGCCAATTCCAAACAGCAGCTCTCGGCGGGGAGCTGGATGCAACAGCTGGACGCCTACCGTGAAAAGCATGGACACCAGCTAACAAGCCAGCAAATCCACGTGTGCAGCAGAACCCAGGCGTCGGTCGCCACCGGATCTCCAGTGGGGGGGGGCCGTGGACTGTGCAGCCAATGACGGGATTTGGGGTTTTCTCTTTTCATAGGACTTCATTAGGAGGTTTTTCCCCTTTTTTTCTTGGTTCTCAAATTCTGAACACCGCCCGTTTTGGTTTGTGCCGAATGACTTTGGGGATAATTTTACTGGTTCCTGTTGTGGGGCGGTGGTTTTCTCTCGTTCTGTCGCGCCCTCCGCGCGTGTGTCGCCTCCATGCTGTGGAAGTTTTCCGTGAAGATGAACACGAGGCTTACAGAGTCCCGAAAGACACACGTTCTACGATCTCTCAACTCGGGGTCAAGAAATGTCAAGGATTAATAGATTCCCACGAGATCGCTGTCTTCCAAGCAAATCTTCCACCGCTCACGCTTCCGAATTCAGCACTCAGGGAGGGGAGCAGGATTGGATTCGTGCTTGGGTCACGTGTGGAAAAGGAGGTCCTACCCCCAACGCTCCAGAAAGATCTCTGCTGAGCTAAGAAATTTCAAAGATCCAGGAAAGCCCAAACTACAGAGAAAGACCCTCTTCGATCTATCTCCCCGAAGGGAAGAAGCCAAGAAAGTTTTCCTGATGCCTCTACCCCCCGTGTGCACAGGAGGACGACTTTCCAGTACCTGGATGAGTTCTGCTGCGGGTGCTCTGGCCTCCTAGCTCCTAGCGAGTCCAGGCCGCAGTCTGAGGCTGCACGCAACTGGATGGCGCCTGAAGCTTCTCTCACACCTCTGTCTTCCGGTGTCTCCCCCCTCGGCAACTTCCACTCTCCAATCAGATCGGAGTCTGGATCAATCCGCCTCCTCCCATTATCCTATCATCCCCACGCCTGATTGACCGCACCTACTCACCATCCTGCTACACGAGATTGGAATGTAGCTTTGTTCCGGGTGACTGACTGAGGCTTGAAAGATGAAGAGATGTCGTGTGGAAAGCAAGGACTTGCTCACACATTGACTGACACCATTTTGCTAATCTTATGGAGAACTCCCTTGTGATTTACGTGTCACAAGAGCGGGCCTGCCTCTCGTGGTAGACATTCCGTGTCTCAAGTGTTGGAACCATGGCGGATTCGGTATAAACTGTGAAAAGGTTGAGAGACTATTCCTGTGTTCCTGAAGCCCTCCTTCCTTTGCCAACCGTGTTTATACTTCAGAGAAAGAGGGCAGTAAAAAAGGAAGTTTCCGTGACAATGAACATGAGGCTTACAGAGTCATGACGAACACAGTTCTATGATCCCTCCACTCGGGTCAAGAAAGGTCAAGGATTAAAAATTCCCATGAAATCGCTGTCTTCCAATCAAATCTTCCATCGCTCACACGTATAATTTCAGCACTCGGGGAGGTGAGCCAGGATTACTATGAATTCCAACCGAAGCCAGCCTGGCCTCTGGAGACCCTGTCTCGAAAATGAGCCAAACACATCACTACGTGGGCGAGTGTTAAAATGTAACTTTATTTATTTATCTATTTTACGTATCTATCGATTTATGTATCCCATCTATTTACGTATCTATCTATCTAATCTATCTATCTATCATATCTATCTACTAATCAATCAATTTATCTACTCATTTATTCTACGCACGCTCTTATTTCACTACAGTAACGATGAGAATACCACCTTCCCCACAACAGGGAACCAGTAAATTTATCCCCAAAGTCATTCGGCACAAAACCAAAACGGGTCTGTTTTCAGAATTTGAGAACCAAGAAAAAAAGGGGAAAAACCTTTCCTAAGTGTGTGAAAGGCCTATTTGAAAAGAGAAAACCGCCAAATCCCGTCATTGGCTGCACAGTCCAGCCCGCCCCCCTCCCACTGGAGATGCCGGTGGCGACCGACGCCTGGGTCTCTGCGACACGTGGATTTGCTGGCTGTTTGCTGTGTCCATGCTTTCACGGTAGGCGTCCAGCTGTGCATCCAGCTCTCCGCGAGAGCTGCTGTTTGGAATTGGCGCCGGTGCCTCGGCCTCTTCCCGCCGGCTGCCAGCTGCCTCGGCGAGTCCCTCTTGGAGCACCGCCACCACTGCCAAATGCTCCCGAGCGCCTCTGCTCCCGCTTTGTGTGGTCTCCGCTGTGCGTCGATCTGTGACGTCACGAGCTGGATGTTCCTAGGGCGGCCACGCAGAGGGACCCCGTTGTATTGCCTCATGGCCTCCAGGGCGTCTGGCCTTCCGCTCAAAGTGCAGGAAATGCCGTCCTAAGCTTCGCCCACACCGATCGTTAGTGCACGGCTGCCTCCCTGAGCGTTCCGAATTCAGCGAAGACTTCCTGAACGTCGGCGCCCGACAGCCCGAAGTGCAGGTTGGACAGCAAAGTCTGCGCCGGTCTCCAGGCCGGCTCCGCCCCCCCGAAGCCGCTGCCGAAGAGGTCGTGCTGCCACTTGTCGGGCAGCCGCTTCGGCCCGCTGTAGTGGCGCCGGCCGATTCCTGCCGCCGCCCGCGACGCCGCGGGCGAGGGCCGGCCTGTTCCGCATGGGCCCCCCGCGGCCGCCCGCCAAGCGGCCCTGCCGCGTCCCCGGCCCGCGCCGCGCCCCGCGCTGGCTCCGGTTCAGCTTGATGATGTCGTCCAGAGACATCCATCTTGGAGGCCATGGCGGCGCGCGATCGGGGTCTCGGCTCTCCAATGTAATTTGAGAAAACTTTCGGAATATCCCCGTGTTCCCCTAGCCTCTCCTTCCTTTGCCAATCGTGTTTTACAACTTCAGAGGAAGAAGACAGAAACGGAAGGATTTTTCCGTGAAGATGAACACGAGGCTTACAGAGTCCCGAAAGACACACTTTCTACGATCTCTCTCTCAACTCGGGGTCAAGAAATTCAAGGATTAATAGATTCCCACGAGATCGCTGTCTTCCAAGCAAACTTCCACCGCTCACGCTTCCGAATTCAGCACTCAGGGAGGTGAGGCAGGATTGGATTCGTGCTTGGGTCACGTGTGTGGAAAAGGAGGTCCTACCCCCAACGCTCCAGAAAGATCTCTGCTGAGCTAAGAAATTTCAAAGATCCAGGAAAGCCCAAACTACAGAGAAAGACCCTCTTCGATCTATCTCCCCGAAGGGAAGAAGCCAAGAAAGTTTTCCTGATGCCTCTACCCGTGTGCACAGGAGGACGACTTTCCAGTACCTGGATGAGTTCTGCCGGGTGCTCTGGCCTCCTAGCTCCTAGCGATCCAGGCCGCAGTCTGAGGCTGCACTGCACTGGATGGCGCCTGAAGCTTCTCTCACACCTCTGTCTCCGGTGTCTCCCCCTCGGCAACTTCCACTCTCCAATCAGATCGGAGTCTGGATCAATCCGCCTCCTCCCATTATCCTATCATCCCCCGCCTGATTGACCGCACCTACTCACCATCCTGCTACACGAGATTGGAATGTAGCTTTGTTCCGGGTGACTAACTGAGGCTTGAAAGATGAAGAGAAGATGTCGGGTGGAAAGCAAGGACTTGCTCACACATTGACTGACACCATTTTGCTAATCTTATGGAGAACTCTCCTTGTGATTTACGTGTCACAAGAGCGGGCCTGCCTTCTGTGGTAGACATTCCGTGTCTCAAGTGTTGGAACCATGGCGGATTCGGTATAAAGTGTTAAAAGGTTGACAGACTATTCCTGTGTTCCTGAAGCCTCTCCTTCCTTTGCCAACCGTGTTTATAACTTCAGAGAAAGAGGGCAGTAAAAAAGGAAGTTTCCGTGACAATGAACATGAGGCTTACAGAGTCATGACGAACACAGTTTCTATGATCCCTCCACTCGGGGTCAAGAAAGGTCAAGGATTAAAAAATTCCCATGAAATCGCTGTCTTCCAATCAAATCTTCCATCGCTCACACGTATAATTTCAGCACTCGGGAGGTGAGCCAGGATTACTATGAATTCCAACCGAAGCCAGCCTGGCCTCTGGAGACCCTGTCTCAGAAAATTAGCCAAACACATCACTACGTGGGCGAGTGTTAAAATGTAACTTTATTTATTTATCTATTTACATATCTATCGATTTATATCCATCTATTTACGTATCTATCTATCTATCTATCTATCTATCAATCAATTTATCTACTCATTTATTCTACGCACGCTCTTATTTCACTACAGTAACGATGAGAATACCACCTTCCCCACAACAGGAACCAGTAAAATTTATCCCCAAAGTCATTCGGCACAAAACCAAAACGGGTCTGTTTCAGAATTTGAGAACCCAAGAAAAAAAGGGGAAAAACCTTTCCTAAGTTTTGAAGTCCTATTTGAAAAGAGAAAACCCCAATCCCGTCATTGGCTGCACATCCAGCCGCCCCCCTCCCACTGGAGATGCCGGTGGCGACCGCGCCTGGGTTCTGCTGCACACGTGGATTTGCTGGCTGTTTACTGGTGTCCATGCTTTCACGGTAGGCGGCCAGCTGTGCATCCCGATCCTACGCCGAGAGCTGCTGTTTGGAATTGGCGCGGTGCCTCGGCCTCTCCCCGCGCTCCCAGCTGCCTCGGCGAGTCCCTCTGGGAGCACACGCCACACTGCCTAAATGCTCCCGAGCCGCCTCTGCTCACCGCTTTGTGTGGGTCTCCGCTGTGCGTCGATCTGTGACGTCACGAGCTGGATGTTCATAGGGCGGCCACGCAGAGGGACCCCGTTGTATTGCCTCATGGCCTCCAGGGCGTCTGCCTTCCGCTCAAAGTGCAGGAATGCCGTCCCTAAGCTTCGCCCACACCGATCGTAGTGCACGGCTGCCCCCTGAGCGTTCCGAATTCAGCGAAGACTTCCTGAACGTCGGCGCCCGACAGCCCGAAGTGCAGGTTGGACAGCAGAAGTCTGCCGCCGGTCTCCAGGCCGCTCCGCCCCCGAAGCCGCTGCCGAAGAGGTCGTGCTGCCACTTGTCGGGCAGCCGCTTCGGCCCGCTGTAGGGCGCCGGCCGATTCCTGCCGCCGCCCGCGACGCCGCGGGCGAGGGCCGGCCGGTTCCGCATGGGCCCGCCGCCGCGGCCGCCCTGCCAAGCGGCCCTGCCGCGTCCCCGGCCCGCGCCGCGGCCGCCGCGCTGGCTCCGGTTCAGCTTGATGATGTCGTCCAGAACATATCCATCTTGGAGGCCATGGCGGGCGCGCGATCGGGGTCTCGCTCTCAATGTAATTTGAGAAAACTTTCGGAATATCCCCGTGTTCCCCTAGCCTCTCCTTCCTTTGCCAATCGTGTTTACAACTTCAGAGGAAGAAGACAGACGGAAGGAAGTTTCCGTGAAGAGAACACGAGGCTTACAGAGTCCCGAAGACACACGTTCTACGATCTCTCAACTCGGGTCAAGAAATGTCAATTAATAGATTCCCACGAGATCGCTGTCTTCCAAGCAAATCGTCCAACCGCTCACCGCTTCCGAATTCAGCACTCAGGAGGTGAGGCAGGATGGATTCGTGCTTGGGTCACGTGTGTGGAAAAGGAGGTCCGACCACCAACGCTCCAGAAAGATCTCTGCTGAGCTAAGAAATGTTCAAAGATCCAGGAAACCCAAACTACAGGAAAGACCCTCTTCGATCTATCTCCCCGAAGGGAAGAAGCCAAGAAAGTTTTCCTGATGCCTCTATACCCGTGTGCACAGGAGGACGACTTTCCAGTACCTGATGAGTTCTGCCGGGTGCTCTGGCCTCCTAGCTCCTAGCGATCCAGGCCGCAGTCTGAGGCTGCACTGCACTGGATGGCGCCTGAAGCTTCTCTCACACCTCTGTCTTCCGGTGTCTCCCCCTCGGCAACTTCCACGCTCCAATCAGATCGAGTCTGGATCAATCCGCCTCCTCCCATTATCCTATCATCCCACGCCTGATTGACCCGCACCTACTCACCATCCTGCTACACGAGATTGGAATGTAGCTTTGTTCCGGGTGACTGACTGAGGCTTGAAAGAGAAGAGAAGATGTCGTGTGGAAAGCAAGGACTTGCTCACACATTGAACTGAACCCATTTTGCTAATCTTATGGAGAACTCTCCTTGTGATTTACGTGTCACAAGAGCGGGCCTGCCTCGCTGTGGTAGACATTCCGTGTCTCAAGTGTTGGAACCATGGCGGATTCGGTATAACTGTGAAAAGGTTGAGAGACTATTCCTGTGTTCCTGAAGCCTCTCCTTCCTTTGCCAACCGTGTTTTATACTTCAGAGAAAGAGGCAGTAAAAAAGGAAGTTTCCGTGACAATGAACATGAGGCTTACAGAGTCATGACGAACACAGTTCTATGATCCCTCCACTCGGGGTCAAGAAAGGTCAATGGAAAAAATTCCATGAAATCGCTGTCTTCCAATCAAATCGTCCATCGCTCACACGTATAATTCATTCAGCACTCGGGGAGGTGAGCCAGGATTACTAGAATTCCAACCGAAGCCAGCCTGGCCTCTGGAGACCCTGTCTCAGAAAATAGCCAAACACATCACTACGTGGGCGAGTGTTAAATGTAACTTTATTTATTTATCTATTTACGTATCTATCGATTTATGTATCCATCTATTTACGTATCTATCTATCTATCTATCTATCTATCATCAACATCAATTTATCTACTCATTTATTCTACGCACGCTCTTATTTCACTACAGTAACGATGAGAATACCACCTTCCCCACAACAGGAACCAGTAAAATTTATCCCCAAAGTCATTCGGCACAAAACCAAAACGGGTCTGTTTCAGAATTTGAGAACCCAAGAAAAAAGGGGAAAAACCTTTCCTAAGTTTTGAAGTCCTATTTGAAAAGAGAAAACCCCAAATCCCGTCATTGGCTGCACAGTCCAGCCGCCCCCCTCCCACTGGAGATGCCGGTGGCGACCGACGCCTGGGTTCTGCTGCACACGTGGATTTGCTGGCTGTTTAGCTGGTGTCCATGCTTTCACGGTAGGCGTCCAGCTGTGCATCCAGCTCCTCCGCCGAGAGCTGCTGTTTGGAATTGGCGCCGGTGCCTCGGCCTCTTCCCCGCCGCTGCCAGCTGCCTCGGCGAGTCCCTCTGGGAGCACCGCCACCACTGCCAAATGCTCCCGAGCCGCCTCTGCTCCCGCTTTGTGTGGGTCTCCGCTGTGCGTCGATCTGTGACGTCACGAGCTGGATGTTCATAGGGCGGCCACGCAGAGGGACCCCTTTGTATTGCCTCATGGCCTCCAGGGCGTCTGCCTTCCGCTCAAAGTGCAGGAATGCCGTCCCTAAGCTTCGCCCACACCGATCGTAGTGCACGGCTGCCTCCCTGAGCGTTCCGAATTCAGCGAAGACTTCCTGAACGTCGGCGCCCGACAGCCCGAAGTGCAGGTTGGACAGCAGAAGTCTGCCGCCGGTCTCCAGGCCGGCTCCGCCCCCGAAGCCGCTGCCGAAGAGGTCGTGCTGCCACTTGTCGGGCAGCCGCTTCGGCCCGCTGTAGGGCGCCGGCCGATTCCTGCCGCCGCCCGCGACGCCGCGGGCGAGGCCGGCCGGTTCCGCATGGGCCCGCCGCCGCGGCCGCCCTGCCAAGCGGCCCTGCCGCGTCCCCGGCCCGCGCCGCGCCGCCGCGCTGGCTCCGGTTCAGCTTGATGATGTCGTCCAGAGACATATCCATCTTGGAGGCCATGGCGGGCGCGCGATCGGGGTCTCGGCTCTCCAATGTAATTTGAGAAAACTTTCGGAATATCCCCGTGTTCCCCTAGCCTCTCCTTCCTTTGCCAATCGTGTTTACAACTTCAGAGGAAGAAGACAGAACGGAAGGAAGTTTCCGTGAAGATGAACACGAGGCTTACAGAGTCCCGAAAGACACACGTTCTACGATCTCTCAACTCGGGGTCAAGAAATGTCAAGGATTAATAGATTCCCACGAGATCGCTGTCTTCCAAGCAAATCTTCCACCGCTCACGCTTCCGAATTCAGCACTCAGGGAGGTGAGGCAGGATTGGATTCGTGCTTGGGTCACGTGTGTGGAAAAGGAGGTCCTACCCCAACGCTCCAGAAAGATCTCTGCTGAGCTAAGAAATTTCAAAGATCCAGGAAAGCCCAAACTACAGAGAAAGACCCTCTTCGATCTATCTCCCCGAAGGGAAGAAGCCAAGAAAGTTTTCCTGATGCCTCTACCCGTGTGCACAGGAGGACGACTTTCCAGTACCTGGATGAGTTCTGCCGGGTGCTCTGGCCTCCTAGCTCCTAGCGATCCAGGCCGCAGTCTGAGGCTGCACTGCACTGGATGGCGCCTGAAGCTTCTCTCACACCTCTGTCTTCCGGTGTCTCCCCCTCGGCAACTTCCACTCTCCAATCAGATCGGAGTCTGGATCAATCCGCCTCCTCCCATTATCCTATCATCCCCACGCCTGATTGACCGCACCTACTCACCATCCTGCTACACGAGATTGGAATGTAGCTTTGTTCCGGGTGACTGACTGAGGCTTGAAAGATGAAGAGAAGATGTCGTGTGGAAAGCAAGGACTTGCTCACACATTGACTGACACCATTTTGCTAATCTTATGGAGAACTCTCCTTGTGATTTACGTGTCACAAGAGCGGGCCTGCCTCTGTGGTAGACATTCCGTGTCTCAAGTGTTGGAACCATGGCGGATTCGGTATAAACTGTGAAAAGGTTGAGAGACTAAGACTATTCCTGTGTTCCTGAAGCCTCTCCTTCCTTTGCCAACCGTGTTTATAACTTCAGAGAAGAGGGCAGTAAAAAAGGAAGTTTCCGTGACAATGAACATGAGGCTTACAGAATGACGAACACAGTTTCTATGATCCCTCCACTCGGGGTCAAGAAAGGTCAAGGATTAAAAAATTCCCTGAAATCTGTCTTCCAATCAAATCTTCCATCGCTCACGTATAATTTCAGCACTCGGGGGGTGAGCCAGGATTACTATGAATTCCAACCGAAGCAGCCTGGCCTCTGGAGACCCTGTCTCAGAAATTAGCCAAACCAATCACTACGTGGGCGAGTGTTAAATGTAACTTTATTTATTTATCTATTTACGTATCTATCGATTTATGTATCCATCTATTTACGTATCTCTATCTCTATCTTACTATCTATCTATCAATCAATTATCTACTCATTTTTCTAGCACGCTCTTATTTCACTACAGTAACGATGAGAATACCACCTTCCCCACAACAGGAACCAGTAAATTTATCCCCAAAGTCATTCGGCACAAACCAAAACGGGTCTGTTTCAGAATTTGAGAACCCAAGAAAAAAAGGGGAAAAACCTTTCCTAAGTTTTGAAGTCCTATTTGAAAAGAGAAACCCCAAATCCCGTCATTGGCTGCACAGTCCAGCCGCCCCCCTCCCACGGAGATGCCGGTGGGCCCGACGCCTGGGTTCTGCTGCACACGTGGATTTGCTGGCTGTTTAGCTGTGTCCATGCTTTCACCGGTAGGCGTCCAGCTGTGCATCCAGCTCCTCCGCCGAGAGCTGCTGTTTGGAATGGCGCCGGTGCCTCGGCCTCTTCCCCGCCGCTGCCAGCTGCCTCGGCGAGTCCCTCTGGGAGCACCGCCACCACTGCCAAATGCTCCCGAGCCGCCTCTGCTCCCGCTTTGTGTGGGTCTCCGCTGTGCGTCGATCTGTGACGTCACGAGCTGGATGTTCATAGGGCGGCCACGCAGAGGGACCCCGTTGTATTGCCTCATGGCCTCCAGGGCGTCTGCCTTCCGCTCAAAGTGCAGGAATGCCGTCCCTAAGCTTCGCCCACACCGATCGTAGTGCGAAGACTTCCTGAACGTCGGCGCCCGACAGCCCGAAGTGCAGGTTGGACAGCAGAAGTCTCGCCCGGTCTCCAGGCCGGCTCCGCCCCCGAAGCGCTGCCGAAGAGGTCGTGCTGCCACTTGTCGGGCAGCCGCTTCGGCCCGCTGTGGGCGCCGGCCGATTCCTGCCGCCGCCCGCGACGCCGCGGGCGAGGGCCGCGGTTCCGCTGGGCCCGCCGCCGCGGCCGCCCTGCCAAGCGGCCCTGCCGCGTCCCCGGCCCCGCCGCCGGCCGCCGCGCTGGCTCCGGTTCAGCTTGATGATGTCGTCCAGAGACATATCCATCTTGGAGGCCATGCGGGCGCGCGATCGGGGTCTCGGCTCTCCAATGTAATTGAGAAACTTTGGAATATCCCCGTTTTCCCCTAGCCTCTCCTTCTTTGCCAATCGTGTTTACAACTTCAGAGGAAGAAGACAGAACGGAAGGAAGTTTCCGTGAGATGAACACGAGGCTTACAGAGTCCCGAAAGACACACGTTCTACGATCTCTCAACTCGGGGTCAAGAAATGTCAGATAATAGATTCCCACGAGATCGCTGTCTTCCAAGCAATCTTCACCGCTCACGCTTCCAATTCAGCACTCAGGGAGGTGAGGCAGGATTGGATTCGTGCTTGGGTCACGTGTGTGGAAAAGGAGGTCCTACCCCCAACGCTCCAGAAAGATCTCTGCTGAGCTAAGAAATTTCAAGATCCAGGAAGCCCAACTACAAGAAAGACCCTCTTCGATCTATCTCCCCGAAGGGAAGAAGCCAAGAAAGAAAGTTTTCTGATGCCTCTACCCGTTGCACAGGAGGACGACTTTCCAGTACCTGGATGGTTCTGCCGGGTGCTCTGGCCTCCTAGCTCCTAGCGATCCAGGCCGCAGTTGAGGCTGCACTGCACTGGATGGCGCCTGAAGCTTCTCTCACACCTCTGTCTTCCGGTGTCTCCCCCTCGGCAACTTCCACTCTCCAATCAGATCGGAGTCTGGTCAATCCGCCTCCTCCCATTATCCTATCATCCCCACGCCTGATTGACCGACCTACTCACCATCCTGCTACACGAGATTGGAATGTAGCTTTGTTCCGGGTGGACTGACTGAGGCTTGAAAGATGAAGAGAAGATGTGGTGGAAGCAAGGACTTGCTCACACATTGACTGACACCATTTTGCTAATCTTATGGAGAACTCTCTTTTGATTTACGTGTCACAAGAGCGGGCCTGCCTCTCTGTGGTAGACATTCCGTGTCTCAAGTGTTGGAACCATGCGGAGGATTCGGTAAACTGTGAAAAGGTTGAAGACTATTCCTGTGTTCCTGAAGCCTCTCCTTCCTTTGCCAACCGTGTTTTAACTTCAGAGAAGAGGGCAGTAAAAAGGAAGTTTCCGTGACAATGAACATGAGGCTTACAGAGTCATGACGAACACAGTTTCTATGATCCCTCCACTCGGGGTCAAGAAGGTCAAGGATTAAAAAATTCCATGAAATCGCTGTCTTCCAATCAAATTTCCATCGCTCACACGTATAATTTCAGCACTCGGGAGGTGAGCCGGATTACTATGAATTCAACCGAAGCCAGCCTGGCCTCTGGAGACCCTGTCTCAGAAAATTAGCCAAACACATCACTACGTGGGCGAGTGTTAAAATGTAACTATTATTTATCTATTTACGTATCTATCGATTTATGTATCCATCTATTACGTATCTATCTATCTATCTATCTATCTCATCTATCTATTCATCAATTTATCTACTCATTTATTCTACGCACGCTCTTATTTCACTACAGTAACGATGAGAATACCACCTTCCCCACAACAGGAACCAGTAAAATTTATCCCAAAGTCATTCGGCACAAAACCAAAACGGGTCTTTCAGAATTTGAGAACCAAGAAAAAAAGGGGAAAAACCTTTCCTAAGTTTTGAAGTCCTATTTGAAAAGAGAAACCCCAAATCCCTCATTGGCTGCACAGTCCAGCCGCCCCCTCCACTGGAGATGCCGGTGGCGACCGACGCCTGGGTTCTGCTGCACACGTGGATTTGTGGCTGTTTAGCTGGTGTCCATGCTTTCACGGTAGGCGTCAGCTGTGCTCCAGCTCCTCCGCCGAGAGCTGCTGTTTGGAATTGGCGCGCGTGCCTCGGCCTCTTCCCCGGCTGCCAGCTGCCTCGGCGAGTCCCTCTGGGAGCACCGCCACCACTGCCAAATGCTCCGAGCCGCCTCTGCTCCGTTTGTGTGGTCTCCGCTGTGCGTCGATCTGTGACGTCACGAGCTGGATGTTCATAGGGCGCCCGAGCAGAGGGACCCCGTTGTATTGCCTCATGGCCTCCAGGGCGTCTGCCTTCCGCTCAAAGTGCAGGAATGCCGTCCTAGCTCGCCCACACCGATCTAGTGCACGGCTGCCTCCCTGAGCGTTCCGAATTCAGCGAAGACTTCCTGAACGTCGGCGCCCGACAGCCCGAAGTGCAGGTTGGACAGCAGAAGTCTGCCGCCGGTCTCCAGGCCGGCTCCGCCCCCGAAGCCGCTGCCGAAGAGGTCGTGCTGCCACTTGTCGGGCAGCCGCTTCGGCCCGCTGTAGGGCGCCGGCCGATTCCTGCCGCCGCCCGCGACGCCGCGGGCGAGGGCCGGCCGGTTCCGCATGGCCCGCCGCCTCGGCCGCCCTGCCAAGCGGCCCTGCCGCGTCCCCGGCCCGCGCCGCGGCCGCCGCGCTGGCTCCGGTTCAGCTTGATGATGTCGTCCAGAGACATATCCATCTTGGAGGCCATGGCGGGCGCGCGATCGGGGTCTCGGCTCTCCAATGTAATTTGAGAAAACTTTCGGAATATCCCCGTGTTCCCCTAGCCTCTCCTTCCTTTGCCAATCGTGTTTACAACTTCAGAGGAAGAAGACAGAACGGAAGGAAGTTTCCGTGAAGATGAACACGAGGCTTACAGAGTCCCGAAAGACACACGTTCTACGATCTCTCAACTCGGGGTCAAGAATGTCAAGGATTATAGATTCCCACGAGATCGCTGTCTTCCAAGCAAATCTTCCACCGCTCACGCTTCCGAATTCAGCACTCCAGGAGGGTGGGCAGGATTGGATTCGTGCTTGGGTCCGTGTGTGGAAAAGGAGGTCCTACCCCCAACGCTCCAGAAAGATCTCTGCTGAGCTAGAAATTTCAAAGATCCAGGAACCCAAACTACAGAGAAAGACCCTCTTCGATCTATCTCCCAAGGGAAGAAGCCAAGAAAGTTTTCCTGATGCCTCTGTGGAGAAAAGAAATTTTTCCAGAAATTGTGACAATAATAAGGTTATGACTAACAGCCTGGTGGTCAGCAGTTTTCAGAGTTCTAAAAACAAAAGTTCTAATATGGGCGGCTAGATTGAAACCATCCTACTCTCAAGGTCCCTGTGAGAATCTTCCCCCTTCAAGGTCTCGGAGAGAAATGTTTTCAGTATGTCCAGATGCGCCATCTAAGCCCGCTTGCCCCTCCCCACACAGAACTCCGGGAAATGCTCCCCCTCTCAAGGTCTAGTATTGGCAGCTATGCCAAACACCACCAATGCCTTAGTATTATTATTGTAACTATGACCGAAGCTTCACCCCAAGCCCCGCTATCTTGCACAAACAAGTCAGCCCTGCCGCTGCAGACGTGTTGACCGGGACCTCGCCCACCAACAAACTGCCCACGACTTCGACCAGAACATCTGATGGTCACCCTTGGCTGACTCAACGTCCTTGTGTGCTGTAAAAACTGTGCCAAAGATCTATAGAAAAATATGTTTTGCTACCCTATACCCTAAAAACCCTACCCCGACCTCAGTCGGGGCGCTCTTCTCTTGCTTGCAGGAGGGAGGCGGTCCTGGCATGCCAGAAAAACTCGCCTATTGCCTTGCCAGCCTCTCGGTCCTCGTGTCCTTTTGGGGTCGGGGCGGGTGACTTGAAGGAACTTCCGTTCCAACATCTGGTGCATTGGCCGGGAGGCCCCAACCCACCCCAGGGGAAGCGACGACCCAGGTTGAAGGTGAGTGGAGCTCCTGAATTGTCTGTGTCTCGTGCTTTGTGTCTGTGGTCTCTCGTGTCAGTTTCTTTTCCAGGCCACCTAGGTGGGACGAAATTGGGCTGACCCGTCAAGAGGTGGACAACGTGTCCGACGAACTCGCAGGGGGGCAAGGACGACGGTAGACCCCGGGGACAGCAGGGGGGAAGATTGCAGTTGGATGAGCAGGTGCCCCAACTGAACTCCCCCATAGGTTGGTGCAATTGGACCCAACCTTGTTGACTGAACCGTTGGATTATTCCCAACTGGGCTCATGTATGAACAGTTGGATGGTATTCCCAACTGGGCTCATGGTAAGATTTTTTTGGAGAAGGAGGACGTACCCGAACTGCAGCGGGCCTCTGAGCTCCTCTGTTGCCGGCTCCTTTTACTTTCACTTTCTTCCCGGGAGAGAAACCGCTTGAGCGAGCGCTCAGGGACCGGGCGTCTTGGATAATTGTTGGATTTGTTATTGTCTCTTTCTCTGTGTTTTTAGGGTATTTTTGTTTTCAGGAAATTAGATATATCATGGGGCAGACTCAATCAACGCCCCTTGACTTGACGATCAGCCATTGGACGGACGTTAAGGCTAGAGGACATAATTTGTCTGTGGATATCGGAAAGGAAACTGGCAGGTTTTCTGCCGCTCAAAGTGGCCGGCTTTCCAGACCAGCTGGCCTCCTGGGGGATGAAGTTTACCACCCTCTGTTCTGATGATGGCCCACTTTCAAGGGCGGCAATGTTTGTTTAAGGAAGAAAGCCTCTGCCCCCCCCCCTGTGCTGGAGGGGCCAGAAGAACTGTCTGTTTTTTTGTGCTGTGTTTATGATGATCTCATTTTAAGAATCTTTAATGTTTTGATTTGCTTAGTTTCTGGATTTTCCATATATGTGTGTTTTATGTTTTAAAATAACAAAGGTATGGCCATTCCAAATTATTGCGCGCTTATAATTACATCTTGGTTTTTTGACTTTTTTATTTTGGCATGCTCAATTTAAATGCACGTGCACACTTAAGAACACACTAAAAAGCCTGAGTACGTACTGACTAAAATATTTTGTTTTATCTTGATTTCTATGAAGCTTCACAAAGTGATATTGTGTTTTTACCTAGGATCTAATACATCACTTTTGTAATTCCTTTAAAAGTTTGTTTTCCCATATGTAATACCAACATATCTAGCAACCAGAAAGGAAAACTGTATTCTGAGAAATTCTTGGAATTTTTTCATTCTCCTGGTATGTATTGCTAATTCCTGTTTCCAGGTGTACTCCTGTTCTGTTACAATCTTGCTAACTTAATTGGGATATGATGTTTTAAGATGAGGTCTACTGTTATTGCCTCTTTTAAAGGACATTTTTTTAAAGGGTAAACAACAGAAAACCCTCAAGTATGAAAGAAATATGTATGGTGTTGATGTGCCAGAGGTTTAAAAGAAGGATTAAAAAAGGGTTTATGGGATGAGCTATCTTACTTAGAAGTTAAATTTGTGCGGAGGTTTGAGTTGGTTACTTAAAAAGTGTTAAAGTATGTGATGAAGGTTTGTGGATGTGATGAAGGTGTGGAATGTCGTGAAGGTTTTTAGAATGTTAGTGGTTTATGAAGACTAAAAATAGAGATGATGGTTAAAAGAAATGTCATAAAAGAAAGGCATTTACTCAAAATTAAATTAAGAATTAACTTCATGTATTTAAATGTTATTTTAATTGTTTGTTTGACTAAATAAGACAGCAGCCCTAACAGGGCCCTCATCTGCTCCCTGGGAAATGGTTTCCCAGAGAGCAGGGCTCTGCTCAGCATCAGACCAACAGGGGAACCGAGGGCCCGCCGCCCGATGATGCCACCTCAGCTGCAGCTTAGAGCAGACTCAAGGCCAGCGTTAAACCAACCTCTACTCACCTTTTGGAACAGGCCTCTCCTGGAGGGGGGAGGAAAAGGGCACCTGCAAAATGAGGGCGGGATGTTTTGACCTCTGATGACATGTGTGAGTGAATGTCGGCCTGAGGTGGGAAACCTGTAACACCCTCTGTGCTCGAGTTTGTAGTCCCACGCGAGATCCTAAGATCTCTTAAGCCACGGGATTCGATTGGGCCAGTTCTGCGTTTCCATGGTGATAACATACTGTCTAGGGTGGGATTGGATTAGAATCCGGTCGCAAGTCACGAAATAGCTGAACCCACTATGGCTAAGTTATCACCCATGACTCTGCAAAGAGTGTGGCCAGGCTGGCACTTGAATGATCTCTCCTGGAGGGATTCCCTCCTTTGTCTGTCTGCGCCGTATGGTGGGGATCAATGCAACTTTAGCTCTTGTAATCAAATGAAGGAAAATTCAAAAAATGTTTGCCCTGTAAGGAAAATGCTTCATGTCTGAGACAAGACCATACAGTTTAAAATAGGATGAAAGAAGCTTCAGACATGTGTGGACCGTGGACTCTCCCCTTTAGTGTTGTTGGGTGTGACTCTGGCTCCCCTACGACCTGAGTGACATCGGGTTTCGTAGATGTGCGAGAGAGTTCAACTGTATTCTTGGACATGTTCTGTATACATTTAGACAAGAAATTACCCCAGAAAGACTCTTTAAAATCATTACCCATCTAACTAAAAAGTTAAGAGGCTATAACATTTGTACCAAAAATACCAGCAGTAGCTCAGGAAAGCTTTGTCTCACAATAGAAATGCCTCGCGAGACTAGTGGAACAGGAATTTCATTTACGCTTCCATGTCAGCAAAAATCCTATCTGGAAGATAGCATCCTCATCTGTAAGGGAGAGGTTGGCACCATCAGGAGCTTTCATTTCTTATGGAGGTAGAATCCTTTGTTTCTGTTTGTCCAAAACTTTAAAATAAGGCAGGTGGACCTAGGACTTAATATAGAAAAGGAAAAAAAACGAGAAAGAACATAGAGAGCAGAAATCGAAACTGACATTTGCCTTAGGGATAGATTAAACAGGCATCCCAAGCAGACCATCAGGACCCTCCGACAGGGGAAAGTGGAAAAGAGCTGCTTTAAATATGACTAGACGGGTGCTTTGAGACGATTGTGAGCACAGGAAGCTTCTGTGGTCCGATGTCCCAAAACATGGGAATTTCCACTGGAGATGGAAAGATGCCCCTGAACCCCAGGCCCAGGGGTCGAACACCCCGGTGGAGATCAATGTAATGGCCTGAAGCTCTTAGCTTCCTCCAGATGGGAAAAAGGAGTTCCTCTGATACCACACAAAAAAGCCCAAAGTGCCAGGTTGAGCTCTCATGAGAACCTTGGTTTAACTGCAAATGGGAGCCTCTTTTTTCTATGTTAAGGACTAGGGAGCACAAAATTCTAGTGGCAACTTCCTTTCTAGGCTTTTGTCAAATTTGATTTTATACTAAAATGTTTAAGATCACAGAAAATGACAGGCTCATGCACTCACAAAGTAAACTATGCAGATTTCCTTATCTGCTAATAGTGATGCTTTTTAGGATTCCTTTGTTTATATGCCTGAATGCCCGAATATTCAGTTTAGGCTAATAGAATAAAATATTTTAGCATGTTATAAAGTCATCCACATGGTTTTGGTTTTTAGAGCACCAAAGATATAGAAGAGGAACAATCATGGTTACAGAAATGCCAGGATAGCATTGTAAACAAAGTCTGCAGTTTAAAGACCCTAAATGCTGCATCTTATCCAACCATTCTGATGGAAAAGATTCCAACCTGACTAAGATATTATTTCAAGGAAACATTTTCTGGAGAAAAAGCTGCTTTATTTAGGAGAAATAAATATAAAAATTGTAGGTCTTGGTGTTGTTTCCAGTCAGGCCGCTTCCCTGGGGAAGGTACATGTAACCACATGGGCAGGTGCTAGAATTTCTTGGTATGTCCAAATCCAGTCCAGGGACAGGTGCTAAACATTCTTTCTAGGTAATTGCAGAGGAATTGTTTGTGTCTCGTGCATTGTGTCTGTGGTCTCTCGTGTCAGTTTCTTTTCCAGGCCACCTAGGTGGGACGAAATTGGGGCTGTACCCGTCAAGAGGTGGACAGACGTGTCCGAGACCTCGCAGGGGGGCAAGGACGACGGTCCGACCCCGGGGGCAGTAGGGGGTAAGCCGCAGTTGGATGGGATTTTCCCAACTGGGCTCAGTTGGACGGGATATTCCCAGCTGAACTCCCCCATAAGGCTTGGGCAATTGGACGGGATTTTCCCAATTGAACCCAACCCTGTCGAGTAAGCCGCAGTTGGATGGGATTTTCCCAACTGGGCTCATGGTGAGACTTTTTGGAGAAGGAGGACGTACCCGAACTGCAGCGGGCCTCCGAGCTCCTCTGTTGCCGGCTTCTTTTACTTTCACTTTCTTCCCGGGAGAGAAACCTCTCGAGCGAGCGCTCAGGGACCAGGCGTCTCGGGTAATTGTTGGATTTGTTATTGTCTCTTTCTCTGTGTTCTTAGGGTACTTTTGTTTTCAGGAAATTAGGTATATAATGGGGCAGACTCAATCAACGCCCCTTGACTTGACTATCAACCATCGGACGGACGTTAGGGATATCAGGAAAGGAAACTGGCAGGTTTTCTGCCGTTCAGAGTGGCCGGCCTTCCAGACCAGCCGGCCTCCTGGGGGATGAAGTTTACCACCCTCTGTTCTGATGAATGGCCCACTTTCTAGGGCGGCAAATGTTTGTTTTAAGAAAGCCTCTGCCCCCCTGTACTGGAGGGGCCAGAAGAACTGTCTGTCGTTTTTTTTTTGTGTGTGCTGTGTTTATGATGATCTCATTTTAAGAGTTACTTTAAGTGTTTTGATTTGCTTAGTTATCTGGATTTTCCATAATATGTGTGTTTTATGTTTCAAAATAACACAGCTATGGCCATTTCAAATTATTGTGCACTTATAATTACATCTTGGTTTTTTTGACTTTTTATTATTTGGCATGCTCAATTTAAATGCATGTGCACACTTAAGAACAACATAAAAGGCCTGAGTACGTACTGACTAAAATATTTTGTTTTATCTTGATTTCTATGAAGCTTCACAAAAGATGATATTGTGTTTTTACCTAGGATCTAATAACATCACTTTTGTAATTCCTTTAAAAGTTTGTTTTCCCATATGTAATACCAACATATCTAGCAACCAGAAAGGAAAACTGATTCTGAGAAATTCATTGGAATTTCTTCATTCTCCTGGTATGTATGCTAATTCCTGTTTCCAGGTGTACTCCTGTGTTCTGTTACAATCTTGCTAACTTAATTGGGATATAATGATTTTTAAGATGAGGTCTACTGTTATTGCCCTTTAAAGGACATTTTTTAAAGGGTAAACAACAGAAAACCATCAAGTATGAAAAAAATATGTATGGTAGTTAGATGTGCAAGAGGTTTAAAGAAGGTTTAAAAGAAGTTTGTTTTTTTAAAAAAAAGGGTTTATGGGATGAGCTATCTTACTTAGAGAGTTAAAGTATGTGCAGGAGGTTTATGAGTTGGTTACTTAAAAAAGTGTTAAAGTATGTGATGAAGGTTTGTGGAATGTGATGAAGGTTTGTGGAATGTCGTGAAGGTTGATAGAATGTTAGGTTTATGAGAAGACTAAAAATTAGAGATGATGGTTAAAGGAAATGTCATACATTATGCTTCTTCCATGTCATAAAAGAAAAGGCATTGAGCCTCAAAAATTAGAAATTAAGAATTAAGCTTCATGTATTCAAATGTATTTAATTGTTTGTTTTGACTAAATAAGACAGCAGCCCTAACAGGGCCCTCATCTGCTCCCTGGGAAATGGGTTCCCAGAGAGCAGGGCTCTGCTCAGCATCAGACCAACAGGAGGAACCGAGGCCCCGCCCGATGATGCCACCTCAGCTGCAGCTTAGGCAGCAGACTCAAGGCCAGCTGTTAAACCAACCTCTACTCACCTTTTGGAACAGGCCTCTCCTGGAGGGGGAGGAAAAGGGCACCTGCAAAATGAGGGAGGGAATGTTTTGACCTCTGTATGAATGTGTGAGTGAATGTCGGCCTGAGGTGGGAAACCTGTAACACCTCTGTGCTCGAGTTTGTAGTCCCACGGCGAGATCCCTAAGATCTCTTAAAGCCACGGGATTCGATTGGGCCAGTTCTGCGTTTCCATGGTGATAACATATGGTCTAGGGTGGGATCGGATTAGAATCCGTCGCAAGTCACGAAATAGCTGAACCCACTATGGCTAAGTTATCACCCATGACTCTGCAAAGAGTGTGGCCAGGCTGGCACTTGAATGATCTCTCCTGGAGGGATTCCCATCCTTTGTCTGTCTGCGCCGTGTGGTGGGGATCAATGTGACTTTAGCTCTTGTTAATCAATGAAAGGAAATTCCTAAAAATGTTTGCCCTGTAAGGAAAATGCTTCATGTCTGAGACAATGACCATACAGTTTAAATAACATAGGAAATGAAAGAAGCTTCAGACATGTGTGGACCGTGGACTCTCCCCTTTTAGTGTTGTTGGGTGTGACTCTGGCTCCCCTGACCATGAGTGACATCGGGTAGAGTGCTGAGAGAGTCAACTTGTATTCTTGGACATGTCCTGTATACATCTTAGACAAGAAATTACCCCAGAAAGATCTTTAAATTATAATACCATCTAACTAGAAAGTTAAAGGCTATGAACATTTGTACCAAAAATACCAGCTAGTAGCTCAGGAAAAGCTTTGTCTCACAATAGAAATGCCTCGAGAGACTAAGGTGGAACAGGAATTTCATTTAGCTTCCATGTCAGCAAAACTCCTATCTGGAAGATAGCATCCTCATCTGTAAGGGAGAGGTTGGCACCATCAGGAAGCTTTCATTTCTGTCTGGAGTAGAATCCTTTTTTCTGTTTGTCCTAAAACTTTAAAATAAGGCAGGTGACCTAGGACTTAATATAGAGAAAAAAAAAAAAAAAAAGAACCAAAAAGCAAAGAAATCAAGACTTGACATTTGCCTTAGGGGATAGATTAAACAGGCATCCCAAGCAGACCAACCAGGACCCCTCCCGACAGGGAAAGGTAAAAAGATGCTTTAAATATGACTAGACTGGGTGCTTTGAGACGGTTGTGAGCACAGGAAGCTTTCATGTGGCCTATGTCCCAAACATGGGAATTTCCACTGGAGGAAAGATTGCCCCCTGAACCCCAGGGCCCAGGGGTCGAACACCCCGGTGGAGATCAATGTAATGGCCTGAAGCTCATAGCTTCCCTCCGATGGAAAAGGAGTTGCCTCTGATATCCAGCAAAAGAAAGCCCAAAGTGCCAGGTTGAGCATCTCATGAGAACCTTGGGTTTAACATGCAAATGGGAAGCCTCTTTGTTTCTATGTTAATGGACTAGGGAGCACAAAATTCTAGTGCTCAACTTCCTTCCTAGGCTTTTGTCAACTTTTGATTTTACTAAAATGTTAATGATCAGGAAAATGACAGGTTCACCAGTTATTTAGTTCTGACAAGGAGTGGTCTTGCCCTAAAGATGAAATAATGCTTACAGATCTATGGAACTTTCCATGTCAGGAGATAATGTCCTCTAAAAGGACTTGTGACAGGTTTTATAGCTCTTGGCTTTTACACCCTACAAACATGATGTTCCACACTAACTCTTGCTTGTACCCACAGTAAGATTGCTAAACTTTTTTGGTTTATCCTATGTGCCATCCCAGTTACAATGGTCTAATCCTTATGTAGATCTTGAAAGTTTAACCTGTGTTTTGTCTCTTTTAGATGGACCTTAAAGTAATAGGGCCATCTATAAAAGTCCTCTAGATCATCCCAGCATTTCATAGATGAGGATATCAGACTGCACTTATTTCCTTCGCCCTGAGTCAGCAGGAAGCAGCCAGATCGAATCATCGCCCTTTATCCCCAGAGCGGTCTGAGTCCTCAAAGAGGTTTATGGGGGAAATGAGGCAGGATTAGAGCAGCCATGCTGGGATGGGTCTCTCAAGGTCTTTGGAATTCTGAAGAGACGTCCCCTACTGCTGGAATCGCCTGGAAGGAACACCCCTGCTGAGGAACTGACTCCAATCCTCCCAGAAATTTACCACAAGAACTGTAACTGACACTCCATGATTGGAGTGTGCCTAAAGAAAAAGGGGGGAATGTGGAAGAAAAGAAATTTTTACAGAAATTGTGACAAATAATGAGGTTATGACTAACAGCCTGGTGGTCAGCAGTTTTCAGAGTTCTAAAAACAAAAGTCTAATATGGGCGGCTAGATATTGAAAACATCTCCACTCTCAAGGTCCCTGTGAGAATCTTCCCCTTTCAAGGTCTCGGAGAAATGTTTTCAGTATGTCCAGATGCCGTCTAAGCCTGCTTGCCCCCTTCCCACACAGAACTCCGGGAAACCAGAGCTTCACCCCAAGCCCACTGCTATCTTGCACAAACAACTCAGCCCTGCTGCGGACCGGGACTTCGACCAGAACATCTGATGGTCACCCTTGGCTGACTCAACTTCCTTGAGTGTTGTAAAAACTGTGCCAAAGAGTGCTATAGAAAAATATTTTGCTACCCTATACCCTATAAAAACCCTACCCCAACCTCAGTTGGGGCCGCTCTTCTCTTGCTTGCAGGATGGAGGCGGTCCTGGCATGCCAGAATAATAAACTCGCCTATTGCCTTTGCAGCAGCCTCTCGGCCCTTGTGTCTCCTTTTGGGTCGGGGCGGGTGACTTGGAGGAACTTAGGTTCCAACACTGGAAGGTCTGATTGTGGTCTGAGTCAGGGCTTTGCACAGCCTGAACTGTCTTCGACGCTGTCACTCATTCTAGTGTAACTTGGAATTCCTGCCTCTACCTTTCAGTGCTGGGATCACAGCATATATAACCACAGCTAGTGACAGGCCATAATCATAACTTTATTGCTAAGGCTTTTGTCTTAAATTATATCTGTCAGATGACCACAGGAATAAAAACAGAAAGGAAGGAAAGAAACGGGACCTGAAAGGTCCTGGTTTCTACTCATCTTTCTTTTCTGTTTCTCATTGGGTTTGTTTGTTTGTTTGTTTGTTTGTCTGTTTGAGGCCAAGTCTCAAGTAGCCAAGGATAAACTTCTGATGCTCTAGCTGTGCAATGTTGGGGAGAACGGAGTGTGTTACCACCCCTGATTTCTTTGTGGTAATGGCTGATCAGAAGCCCCTCCCACCTTGCAGGATCACTTGGCAACTGAGCCCCATCTTCAGTCCTCAGAGGTCTTTTCAATGACTTCACATTGATTTTGTGTCCTAACTCAATTGTCAAGTACTATAATTTCTAAGAAGAGAGAAGGACCAGAAGTTTCTGAAGGTTGTGCTCCTCTGACCTTGAAGAATTTCCTGTGGGGAAGGAAACTTCAGGGGGTTCTAAGAAGGATGTTGTTTGGACTTAGGGAGGAGAGAGGAGCTCACAGTGATAATTTCGACCACAACCATCTAATAAGAGGGCCTCAGCGTGGTTTCCTCCTTGTCTGACCTGACCACAGGACAAGGGCGCTGTCTCTGGAGGATTCTTCTGCCTCAGTCTGACATGTGAAGCTCGACACTCTCAGCCACATTCTTTCTTTTCTTTCTTTTATTCTATTTTATTTTATTTCATTTTATTTTTTAATACATTTTTTATTATTTCCGCTCATACAAACATAAGAGGTAGACCAGTTCCCTCCCTCCCTCCTCCTCTCTCCGAACGCCCTGCTCCCCCTCCCTCCCTCCCCATCCCCCAGTGCCTTCCCCCCAATTCCCAGAGAGTCCTTTATTATGTATGCCTAACTCTCCTCTGGTCCTCCTCTCCAATGACGTACAAGGACCCAGTGGCATTTCCCTGAACCCTTTCCTGTGTTCCCCTTAAGGATAGGAGCACTACTGTGGCTGTTAATCCCTTGCCTCCAAGGATCTTGGTGCCTTTAGCTGATGCTAGACTTTGTGAGGTCAATAGTGTGTTGGACATTGTGCAGGGCATGCAAAGTCCTATTATGATTGCTTTGGCCCTAACTAGTGTGGAGAATCTTGCAAATCATTGCTCCTCCCATCCTTTTGCTCTTACAATGTCACCGCCCCCTCTTCCGCAAATGTCCCTGAGCTTCAGGATGCGGGGAGATTAGGCTGGCCTAGTTCTATGTGGTTGATATAGAGTCTCTGAAGTTCTGGATTGTGGTTTGTTGATTTTATTTTGCAGTTTTGCTGCTCCTGCAATGCCCTTCACTCCATCCTGATGGGCACTGTATGTCACTCCCTTTGAGTGTCTCAATGTGGGCTGGGTGAGTTTGGTACTAGGAGCCACCTATTAGGGAGTACATACGGCGCTTAACTTTCTGGGTTTGGGAACTTCACTTAATATAATTGTTTCTAACTTCGTCTTGATTCTGAACATAGGACATCCACAGTTTGCATAATTCATGCAGCACATTATCAAGGCCAAGGAACACCTCAGCTCATATTTAGCATTGCGTATGATGAGGTATTTTCCCTGAAAGCAATGTTCTTGTTCTATAAAACAGACTGGTTTGATTGCTGAAACAAAAATTTAATATCTTCCTACTATCATTGCCCAGCATGCAAATTTAAGATTAACATATCTTTGAATTCTGTTGAATTAGGATGTTAGATTTCAGAATTTCTATTTGAGTTACCAATTTGAGTTTTATAAAAATATTGTTATATGAAATATTAGCTTGGGATTAAAATATAATTTCCAACATTCTGAATGGTACTTGTTGCAGTTACTATTTTTTAAGGAGTTGGGGGAAAGTCGCAGTTTTACAAATTGAGTATTAGAATTAGGTGAGGAAATACAAGCAGTGAATGATGGCAATAGGTCTTTTGAGAAGTTTGGGAAGAGAAAAAACAGAAACCGGACAAGCTTTGGAGAATGTTCCTCTGAGGACTCTCAGAGCACAGTGAGGAGATGGTGGCCGAGAACTCAGCCCTGCGTGTTGGTCCAAAAAGCACTCCAGATAAACAGGAAGCTTCTGAGAAACCCCATGCCAGACTCTCAGATATTTCCAAGGTAAAGAATGAGCCTCCCCAGGCGTCCTGCCCTGACCATCAGACTTCCATCATCACGATGGACCAGCACCATCTTTGGATTCTGCCGCCCCCACCCACATGGAGCTGAGGATTAGGACAGGATGCAATTTGGAGCTGCGAGAAATAATTATAAGGACATGGGGAACTTAGCCACAGACTTGGGAGAGGGTTTATAGTAAATTAGTTTCCATATCCAGAGCCAGGGGAAGGGTGAGATCTATGGGTCCAGGTGTGTCATACTAGTCTAGGAGCCTCAACTAAACCTTTCTCCCCTTCCCCCTCCATGCCTGCTTTGGGACGTCTACTGCCCATGGTGCTGAACCCCCACCACTCTTTGGTGGTTTCTCACTACTCTGCTATCTCTGTCAATTAAGAACTTGTCTTTCTCCTCACCTTGGCGTGCTTCATGGCAGAAGGAGGCTAGATATCACCAGATTGCTACAAAAGGCATGTTTACTTTTAATATTGGCAACTCATCCACTGTCCAGGCCCACGAACCAGCACGAATCCGGACCTAAAATGCAGGACGCTGAAGTGATAGGAACTAAAAGTTTCAGGCTTTGTGTCAGAGGGGGCTTATCATCCAAGCCAACTTTATTGTAACATACATGGGTTTTATAATCAAGAAGCAGGGCCATATTCAGGAAAACATCAAAGAAGAGCAGGACCAAATTCTTTACAGGATTATGTAAAACATATACATTCTAGTTAACAAAGAAAGTCAGGAGTGACATCTAATGTGTGTGGACCAGACATGATGTCACCAGGTAGAGTAAACAGGCATGTCACTTTGTTGCTAGAAGGGAATGGACAATGTATGCCTCAAAACAGTTACCGGTCCATGCATTAACACATCTCAGATAAGCAGGAAAGGACCGTTGAGGGAGGAATAGCCAGCCAATTTCTAGGAAAAACAAAAGTGACCCAAACAACCTGGAAGTTTCTCTACTCCCAAGGGAGGAGTTATGTCTGCCATTGTCTTGCAGACAAGAGGCAAACTCAAGGGAGGAGTGCTTCAACAGACCTTCAGTTGCTAATGATCATCCAGAGAGCAGACTTTGGGGCCTAACGATCCCACAATCCACATCCATAAAACACTTTCGAAGCTCTCTCAATATGTCTGTCGGTTGAATATGATATAGAATCCCAGGTTGGGATTGTCTCTGGTAAGTGTTAGTCTGTGGGTGCTGATGGAAACAAATGAAGGGCTCTTGGCCTTTCAGGTTTCTCCAGTGACATCAAATTAGCTCATTAGAGCCTCACTCTCCAACGGGTTGGAATGAGCTGCAGGTGGATGAGAGAACTCCAGATGCAAAAGACCAAAGAGATGTGCTGTGTGTGAAAACATAACTAGATCTGAGATCAGGTAATAATGGAGTACATAGTATCTCATTGAACATTTTATATTAATGGCATTCTCCATGAATATGTATTGCAGAATTTAGAGAGCAAAATACATACCTAAAATGTGTTTCATTTGGCATTTGACAATCTTTGGCTATGGAAGGGGGACTGAGTCCAGACCTCAAACACTTCAGGTAGGAGCCTGCTACTGATATACACTTTCATAATTTTTCTTTTATCTTCTAAATTGCTAGAAATTCATGCTTCATGTCCAGTTCCGTT
>JALPQD010000805.1:283937-521530 GCA_023101885.1 Typhlomys cinereus | reverse complement strand
TAAAGTTCTGTGATACAACATGGAGAAACCCTGACAGAAACCCCATGGCTTCATTATGTGCATGGGTTTCAGTTCATTTTTGTTCATAGTGTTTTCAGACACCATTTGAGTGTTCCCATATTTTCACAACTTCCATATTTAGTTTTACAACATCTACAGGAGGTCACAATTTTCAATATAAGAAGCCTCATTAAATGACTACTTGTTTAAATGAGCTGTTGGCTATACAGCTCTATTTTTAAAATCTATTTCTCTGTTCTTTGTAGTGCTAAATCTGGGATTATGCAAACCACCGTTTTCTTGGTTGTTTTGTCCCTGGCTATAATTTTGTTTTTCCAATTCGAAAAAAGCATTTGGATTAAAACCTACTTATGCAGAATTTGATATTAACACATTTCTCTATTCATTCTGTACATTAGACTTTTTGAACTTGCATTATTTCCTGTTGGGATTCTACTACAATTGTGTATTTTTTAATTAATTAATTTATTATTTAGTGTGTGTGTGTGTGTGTGTGTGTGTGTGTGTGTGTGTGTATCAGAGGTCACTGTGTGTCCCTGTGGAGGTCCAAGGGTGACTTCGGGAATCATCCTGATTGTTTCTACCTCCTTTTTGCTTTGCTCTGGTATTTTCCAGGCTCTGCTTACCAGGGCTAGAAGTGCAGGTCATTGCTGGTTGTACCCGGTACTTTTCACATGGGATCTGGGATCCAAACTCAGGACATTCTGCTTTCAACGCATCTCTTCAGTCCCAGTATTGTGTTTTTATTAGGGGCTGGTCATCTAGCTCAGGGAAGAAGGTGCCTGATAGTAACCTGGCAACCCAAATTTGATCTTGAACTTCTACCTGAGTCACAGGATGGGAAAACTGAGGGCTTGGCAGGTACAAGATGTATCCAGCCTGCACAACAGAGAATCTTCAGAGCCAGGACTCCCAGCTGTGCCTCAGGGTTCTCCCTGCAGTCTGTGAGGACACCCTAGATCTTCTACACATGTGTCTGAATCACTTCTCTAGTTCTTACTGGCTTTGAATATAATGGTGCTCTTGTTCAGGCACAATATTCCGTCCTTGAATGTGCAAGACTGCCTGTCATATCTCACTTCCCTTGTCTCCTACTTTGGGAATGTATCCAGCATGTGGAAAAGACCAATTTTCTACCCCTCCAAGCACCATCTCATTACATTGTTTACTCTCAGGTATAGCACTCATGTCTTGGGAAAAGATCTTATTGGATTTTCAATGTACTGCATTTCTGATGTACCACACCAGCCTCTAGATTCAATGAAGACAATTGACTTCATCTGTCTTGTTCATGCTACATTCATGCAGACACTTAATAAACCTGTCCACTCAGAATTTCAGAAGTGGTTTAGCAGGCAAAATGCTTGAGGAATGGAGTTTGCATTCCCAGAACTCATGTACATGAGCAGCCTACCTGTAATTTCAACACTGGGAAGGCAGAGACAAGGGCTAATCAAAGTTGAATACCTAGACTACCTGTAAGTTGATGTTAAGAAGTTAGAATAAAGAAGGAAAAGCAGTGCAAAGCAGAGTCGCATGAAAAAGGGACACCATTTCCAAACAGGTCTGATGTGCATTTAAGAAAGAAAGACTGGTATGAATCCTTCCTGGCGAATATCAGAGGTGAAGGTAGTTAGAGAAGGCTGTAAGTGACTTGAATTCCTACAGAGGCAAGATGGGCAGAGTGATTCGAGGATTATAATATCACCCTGCCTGGCTGGATGACCACAGCCTAGCAACTTCTCTTCTCTGAGTTGTCAAATGATGACTGTTTTAGATTGAATAATCACTCTGGGCTCTCCTTTCAGAGCATTCTACAGTTCATCTTTTCCCATGCTACAGTGGCCCTCCTTGGCAGCCACAGGTTCAAGACCATGCCTGAATCTTGACAGAGGGTCCTTCATATCCATCACTGCAACTCAAACATCCTGGGTGACCTTTGAGTTGGAAATCTCTTGGTTCTGCAAAGGTTACTTTCTTTGGAGTCTCTTTGGAAGATCCTGGAACCAGAACTTACTTCCCATTCTGTCACCAACATGTAAGGACAACTGTCATCCATGGATTCCCAGAAGACTGCACAGGGGAGCAAGGATCTTTTGAGCATTCTCTTCCAACCCTGTGAGTGGTGGTCTGTGCCTGTCCCACCTAAGTGATACCCTTTATTAGGGTCTATAAAAGACTTGGGGGAAAGGAGCTAAAAGACAAAGGGACATGGCTATTTAATTAGCATAGTTTTGACTGCAGAGAATTTGGAGACATGCAGATTACATTGTGTCAGACTTAGGAACCATCTAGGGTCATGAGGTCATGTAGAATATTCAGACTATACTAAAAGAAATGCTATTTTAGCATGTAAGAATAGGCTCTTTACTGGGGTTCCTGGTACTCAACAGTGACATAAGTCACAATCCTATTCTTTTTTTTTTTTATTTCAGCTCATACAAACTTATTAGGTACACCAATTCCCCCCTCCCTCCTCCTCCCCCCGTACCCCCTGCTCCTTCTCCCCACCCCTCTCCCTCCCCATCCCCCAGTGCCTCCCGCCCCAATTCCCAGAGAGTCTTTTCTTGCGCATGTCTGATTTTCCTCTGGGCCCTCCTCTCCGATAAGTACAAGGACCCAGTGGCCTTTCCCTGAACCCTTTCCCGTGTTCCCCTTAGGTATAAGAACACTGCTGTGGCTGCCAATCCTTTGCCTCCAAGGATCTTGGTGCCTTTAGCAGATGCTAGACTTTGTGAGGTCAACAGTGTGTTGGACAATGTGCAGGGGATGCAAAGTCCAATTATGACAATCCTATTCTTAAGACCTGGGTTTCCCTAAGATTTTGAAGAAAATTCTCAGGTAACTTCAAAGATAGGGAGCCAGGCAGAGTGGGGACCCTCAACCTAGATTCGCCAAGGTCCTGGATTGGCTTCACAAAGAGTGTAATGCTTCTCTGAAACCAGAGGATCTTGGAACAGACTTAGGTGACTGAATAAAGAAGAGGACAGAGATTTCCAGCAGAGGACCCAATTTCACTAAGCTCATCTCCTCATTCCCTGGTCCACATCTCTGGAAAAATCTCCCTAGCTCCTAGACCTTGGTTGGTAACTTCTAAGACAAGTCAATTTTTTCCTTTTAATTAGAATTTTAACACTTTATCATTCCTATTTTTAAGTTGTCATAGAAAGTTATTCATTTCGCTGTGGTATTTTAATACATGCTTTTTAAAATTCTCTGTCCTCATCCCTGTCCCTTTGTTCCATCTTGCTTGTTCCCTTCTTCTCACCAGTAGCCACCTTTTACTTCCATGTGCCATGGATCACCTTGCCTTCTCCCAGCTTTTCATTCTTTTAAGCTTTCTTCTTTCCCTTTGATGCAATGACTTCATATGTTATTGATAAATTCATGACCAAATGACTTATGGGGGAACAAGGAGGTTTTGATTTGGCTTACAATTGTCCATTTACACTTCTTAATTCAGCTTAGTCAAAGAGTCCATACTAAAAACAGGAACTGAAGGAGTAGGCCATACCACATTCACAAGACTGCTGAGAGAGGACAACAGCCCTCACTTACCAGACCAACATGTCTAGCCAAATACAGTGAAGAATGTCGGTTTGTTAACTAGTTCTTTCCTCTTATTTACTTTCTCAAGGAATAGCTGGGACTTTCCTATCAATTGAACAATTTGCCATAAGTATTCTTGGGCTTAACACAACTACCAATTATTTAAAAATGTGCAGAGAGCTTGAACTTTCAGTTATCAAATTGACACATGTATCTAACTATGACATCCACTCATGATGGTGTATCTGTATGATCAATACACATACAGATATACACACACAGACACACACACACAAATTTATCAGTTCTGCATGAAGACAAAACATGGCATTTTGTCCTTCTGAATATGTCTTATTTTGATTAACATAATGACTTCCAGTTCCACACATTTTTCTGCAAATGTCCTGATGTCATTTTTCTTTTTTGGCTGCATAAAGTTCATTTTGTGTGATAGGCCATATTTTCTTTATCTACTCATCTGCTGCCAGACATCTTTGTTGGCTCCATTTGTTGGCTGTTGTGAACAGAAGCATATCTATTTTATAGGAAGATTGAGTGTTAGGAGTTCACTGATTTTTTTTCCCCTCTTGTTACTCCTATGATTTTCCAGAACAAAAGATGTTTTTGTTTTGGAACCTTGTTCTTTTGTAAGTCCTGCTTACTGGGACCTCATCATTAACTCTTGGGCATATGGTCAATGGAAAGATTGATTTGGACAATATGAACGATATCCTTGATCCTGCTGGAAATGAAATTGAAGGCATGTCAAGATAGGTCCCAGAGTTAACCTCCTATATACCATGCCTGCAATACCAGAGGCTGCCACTGGAGGGTCTCATATGAATCAATTACTGATTTGAGCTATTCAATTCCTGGCTCATTGAATGAAGAAAGTAGCAAAACTTACCTCACTGCGTTACTATAGACATTAAAAGAAGTAACATAGGCAGAACACCTTCTCTAAATCTGGGAATACTAGCTGCTTCTGAATTTGTGAATGACACTAAATGGTGATTATTTTTGGCAGGTATCTCTCAGGACCTAAAAGGTGATTTTAATTTACCTCAGAATAGGACCCAGAGGGAAGCTTGACATGCACGCTATAGGATGCTCCAGGAATTGGGGGGCCACTGGGAGAAAGGGAGGGAGGAGGGAAAGGAAAGGGAAAAGGTGGGGAAGGAGCAAGGGGACCCATGGAGGAGTGGAGGGAGGGAGAGGAATGGGGTACTTATCAACTTTGTATGAGTGGAAGAAATAAAAAATAAAATTTAAAAAAATAAAAATAAATAAATAAAAGCCTTCATTTAAAAAAATTTACCTCAGAATAAAGAAGATTGGAACTTGGTCAAGGACAGCAATCCAGAAGTTTATAATTCACTGGACATTAGTAATGTTAACACTCCTTCATTTACAAAAGCGTATGAACATACGCAAATCAATAAATGTAATTCATCATGTAAACCAGTCCAAAGTCCAAGACCACATGATACTCTCGATAGATGCAGAAAAAGCTTTTGACAAGATCCAACAGCCTTTTATGATCAAAACGCTAGAGACAGTAGGAATGGAAGGAACCTTTATCAATATAATAAAAGCTGTATACAACAAGCCCACAGCAAGGATTATGATCAATGGGGAACAATTGGAAGCATTCCCACTTCGATCAGGAACTAGACAAGGCTGTCCACTCTCACCACTTCTATTCAATATTGTACTTGAAGTCTTAGCTGAAACCATAAGACAAGAAAGGGACATAAGAGGGATTCAAATCGGCAAGGAAGAAATCAAGCTATCCCTATTTGCAGATGACATGATCTTATACCTGAGGGATCCCAAAAACTCCACCAGGAAGCTCCTGGAACTAATTGAGAAGTTCAGCAGGGTGGCAGGATACAAAATAAATGTGCAAAAATCAGAAGCCTTCCTATATGCCCAGAATGAAAGAAGTGAAAAAGCCTTGAGAGAAACCATGCCATTTACTATAACCCCTAAAAAAATGAAATACCTTGGTATAAACCTAACTAAGGAGGTAAAAGATCTTTACAATGAAAACTTTAAAACCCTAAAGAAAGAAATTGCAGAAGACACCAGAAGGTGGAAAGACCTCCCTTATTCCTGGATTGGCAGAATCAACATTGTAAAAATGACCATCCTACCAAAGGCAATATACAGATTCAATGCTATACCAATCAAAATCCCAAAGCAATTCTTCAAAGAAGTTGACCAAACAATCTCAAAGTTCATATGGAGGCACAAAAGACCCAGGATAGCAAAAACAATCCTGAGTAACAAAAACACAGCTGGAGGTATTACCATACCAAACCTAAGTCTATACTACAAATCCATAGTTATAAAGACAGCCTGGTACTGGCTCCAAAATAGACACACAGATCAATGGATAAGGATTGAAGACCCAGATATAAGCCCACAAAGTTACAGCCATTTGGTCTTTGACAAAGGGGCCCAAAGAATCCAATGGAAAAAGAACAGCATCTTCAACAAATGGTGCTGGCAAAACTGGATCTCCACATGCAGAAGATTAAAGCTGGACCCGTACTTGTCACCATGTACAAGACTTAATTCCAAATGGATCAAGGACCTTGATATCAGGCCAGAGACTTTAAAAACCATAGTTGAAAGGATAGGGAACTCCCTCGAGCTGATTGGGCTAGGCCAACACTTCCTAAACAGACATCCAATGGCACAATCACTGCTACCAACTCTCAACAGTTGGGATCTTGTGAAATTAAAGAGCTTCTGTTCAGATAAAGAGATTGTAACACCAGCTCAAAGGCAACCCACAGAATGGGAGAAAATCTTCACTAACCACATATCTGACAGAGCTCTACTGTCCAGAGTGCACAAAGAACTTAGAAAATTAAACTCCAAGGAAAACACTGGCCCAATTAAAAAAGGGGCCCTGGAACTTCAAAGAAACTTTACCAGGGATGAAATTAAAATGTCTAACAATTATCTTAAAAAATGCTCCACTTCCTTCGCCATCAGGGAAATGCAAATCAAAACTTCCCTGAGATATCATCTCACCCGGTCAGGATGGCAAAAATCCACAATACAAACAACGACAAATGCTGGAGAGGATGTGGAGAGAGGGGAACTCTCCTACATTGTTGGTGGGAATGCAGGCTCATACAGCCACTCTGGCGAGCCGTCTGGAGATTCTTAAAGAAATTAAAGATTGAAATGCCGTATGACCCTGCTATCCCACTTTTGGGAATAACCCCCCATGCAGCAGAGGTTCACCTCGATAGCACAAGCTCGACCATGTTCATAGCAGCACTGTTTACAATAGCAAAGTCATGGAATCAACCTAAATGTCCAACAGTTGACGAGTGGATAAGGAAACTGTGGTACATCTATACAATGGAGTACTACTCAGCCATCAAAAATGATGAATTACTGGAATTTGCTGGGAAATGGATGTCATTAGAAAGAATTATATTAAGTGAAGTATCCCCAACCCAGAAAATTAAGCGCCGTATGTACTCCCTAATAGGTGGCTCCTAGTACCAAACTCACCCAGCCCACATTGAGACACTCAAAAGTAAACCTATGTAACACAGTAATTGCAAGGATTATGAACAAGAGAGATGGGTTAGGAGGGCCACACCAGAAACAAGGAGAGAGGAGACCATGTTACAGCAGAGAAAATAGGCCTCCATCAAGGTCTGCAAGTAAGTAATGAGAAACCTGGTTAAGTTCACAGACGTTCTTTCCTGATCTCACCAGAAGGGGAGGGCATATAGTCTAGCAGATAAAAAGTAATCATTTTGCAAATGGGTGATGGACCCCTCCCTCGGTGAGGTTTCCTACTCTTATTACATCTACCCTTGAATGTGCTATTACAACAAGACTCCAGTTTAACAGCTTTTTGTCTCTGGCCAGGGGGTAACATACAGTGCCCAGCAGAATGGAGTGAAGGGAATTGCAGGAGCAGCAAAACTGCAAAAGAAAATCAACAAACCACAATCCAGAACTTCAGAGACTCTATATCAATCACATAGAACTAGGACAGCCTAATCTCTCCCCATCCTGGAACTCAGGGACATTTGCGGAAGAGGGGGCGGTAAGATTGTAAGAACAAAAGGATGGGAGGAGCAACGATTTGCAAGATTCTCAACAATAGTTGGGGCCAAAGCAATCATAATGGGACTTTGCATGCCCTGCGCAATGTCCAGCGCACTGTTGCCCTCATAAAGTCTAGCATCTGTTAAGGGCACCGAGACCCCTGGAGGCAAGGGATTGACAGCCATAGTAGTGATCTTATGCTTAAGGGGAACAAGAGAAAGGGCTTATGGAAATGCCACTGGGTCCTTATATGTCATCGGAGAGGAGGACCCAGTGGAGAGTTAGGCGTACACAATAAAGGACTCTCTGGGAATTGGGGGGGGAGGCACTGGGGGAAGGGGAGGGGGAGGAGGGGGGAGGGAGGGAACTGGTAAAAAATTTTAAAATGTATAATTAAATTTTTAATAAAAAAAAGCGTATGGTGCATTGATGCTTCTTTGCTTCAAGAAAAAGAGGATGCTTATTATTGGGGAGAGGTCATTGGGGAAGAACACTAGAGTTTATATAGCTGAAGTAGGCATGGTTGGATAGTTTACATATCTGGATTTCTGCAGTCTATAATTTCAGGGTCAAAGTGAAGGCTCTATTCATCCTCAAAGTCATCTGATTGCTGGTGCCTGAATCCCTTCTCAAAGAATAAGACTTTTCTCCTTCAAATATAACTGGGGGGAGGGTAAAAGTTCAAGTCCACTCAAGGGATGGAAAATTGGAATCCACACCCTGAGTCCCACGTGGTGGCTTCATACATGGAGTTTTGAAGTTAGATGGTTTGGAGTTCAGGTTCTGGCTCTGCCACTTGCCATTCCCCTAATCAATCAGCTGCACCTGAAGATGCAGACCCTCAAACTGTGACTGAGCATAGTGAAGATGGAGAGGGTAAAGATGCCAAAGCCCAAATGTTCAACAATTTTCTGGCTTAAGTGATGTTCAACAATGGCTGCCAGGAAGAGTAACAAGGGGAGATTATGGGCCTTGGGAAGGATGGAGATCAAAAGTTACAGACTCCTGGACATCCATACTGAATTTTCTAAGGATGGCAGAAGCATCTGCCTGAGGCTCCCAGTGGAAGCAACTGTCTCTGGGATCCTGTGTGTTACTTGGGTTTGGGCGTTGGGTATGCTACAAATGGTCTGTGGGCTCCAAGCTGGGAATTAAGCATCTTCAGATGCTTCCCAGAAGCCTCTATCAGTTTCCTGACCTGTAAAAGAGAATCCTTCCATGTCTAAGTCCCAATTGTCAAAATATCCTGGCAAATACTGACCATTCTGTTCTCTTTCAAAAGAATTCTGTAGTCAATGTGGTGTTTTGTGTGTGTTGTTGGCCAATGGTCAACATCAAGTGTCTACATAAAGCTCACTCTATCTTGTTTTATGAGATAAGATATTTCACTGAACTCCAAGCTCACCAATTTGGTTAAGCTCCTGTTTCTTCCTCCCTAGCACAGGGATTACAAGCATGTAATGGTGTTGGGTGTCCGAACTCAGGACCTAATTTGTGCGCCAAGCATTTTAACAACTGTGCCATCTCCTCATGACCCAATTCCACAGGCATTTGAAATTCTAATATTGATATGAATGCAAAATAAGAAAAACTGAGATGATGCACACATTTGTAATCTTTGCCAAAATTTCTCCCATCTTTATTTTATACTTAAGTGTTCTCTCTAAATAGCATGAAATGACAGAGATATGCGTAAAGTATTGCACAAGACAGAATAAAGGGCATGCATGCAAAATGTAATTGAGGTATTTTAGTTCTAAAAGAGAGAGACAGAAAAATGACGGACAAGAATACATGTAAAAGAATTTCCATACACCTGTGGAAATGGAAATGCAAGCAAAAGGATGAGAGTTCGGATCCCTAGATCCCTGTGAAAAGCCACATAGGTATGGAAACCTGTGTGCAATTCCATCCTTAGTAGGTGGAGACTAGGAATCCTCACAGCAATGTGCCTAGTCAGACTGGCCATATGGGTGAGCTCTGAGTTTAATTATAGACATTATCTCAAAAAGAATATGATAGAAGAATGATCAAGGATGACTCCTTATATCAGCCTCAGACTACATATGCAGGCACACATGTGTTAATGCATACCTGAACATACAGGTGTGTACACATACATATGAACACACATACACATACAACATAAAGAGGGAAAATATTTCTTTGGCTTGGGGGATAAAGTTCAGTGATGGACCACTTGCCTGGCATGTGTGAAGTCCTGGTTTCTGTAACCAGCCCTTGGAAGAAAGAAAAGGATTTACAATGAATACAGTGCACCTAGCATGACACAAGCTATATGATTTTTGGGGAAGTTTCTAAACCTCACTGTACCCATGTTTCATCATTCAGAAATGAGGGTATGATTTCCCTATAACACTGGTGTAATGATTAAGTCAGATGAAATATTTTAATTGCCTTCAGATAACTCATGTTACAAAAGTGCTAAGAAGTATTTTTATTATTGTCATGATATTGAACAAAAATCTCATATGCACTAAACCTGCATGTCCCAGAGAAGAAACCCTAGTACGAACTCACAAATCTCATAAAGAACATGAACTGTGCTGACATTACCCACAGACTGTCTACATTATGTTCATGCAGGTAGAGGAACTGGGCCAACCTGCAAGGCTTTTGAGAGCTGTGATCATGGTCCTTCTTTTTTCCTGCAGGCTTTTTGTTGACCATGTGATCAACATGGCTGTTAAGGAGAACTGTATAAATGTAATCAGGATGGAAACTGATCCTCAGAATGGCCTCCCAAACATGGTTATGGGACAGTGCACTAGTGAATCTGACAGTATCTCAGGCAGGTGAGGCCATCTCATCAAAGTTAGGTTCTCAAGGAACCATGATTTCAAGCCCAATTTCTTTTTTTTTCTACTTTTTTTTATATAATACATTTTTTATTATTATTTCAGCTCATACAAACTTAATAGGTACACCAGTTCCCTCCCTCCCTCCTCCTCCCCCCCGAACCCCCTGCTCTCCCTCCCCTCACCTCTCCCGCCCCATCCCCCCATGCCTCCCGCCCCGATTCCCAGAGTCCTTTCTTGTGCATGCCTGACTCTCCTCTGGGCCCTCCTCTCCGATGACGTACAAGGACCCAGTGGCATTTCCCTGAACCCTTTCCTGTGTTCCCCTTAAGCATAGGAACACTACTGTGTCAAGCCCAATTTCTATACCATAGATGTGGAACCTAAGAAGAGACGAGTCTTGTCTCAAGCATGGATTCTGTTCCTAACTTACAACTTTGTTTCTAACTTCATCTTCTGAGGTCTCAGTTTTCACTGGGATCAGTCATAATCCCTCTTGATAAGCTTCTGATACGAGCAGGTGGGAAATTTCCATGGATATCATAGATTCTGGAGCTTGCTGAGCTCTTGGGAGTCATGGTGTCCATGAGAACTATTTATCAGTTGACCTTTTCCATAACAGATGCAAGAGGTTTAACCTTTCAAGCTAGAATCATGCATTTCCCCACATTTGCTTTTCTACTTACCCTATCACTTTGTTCTAGAAACTGTGTGATCAAGTATGTGCATGTTTAAGTTGGTATGTCCCTGTGGAACGTAAGCCCCTTTATCATTATCTGAAGAATATACCTAGAACAATATTAAACTTGAGCCTATCTGCTTACCTCAAATTGGAAAAAATGCATGCAATGGGCTCTTCTGTCAGATTGCCTCCAACATGTTCCACTCATTGGACATTTTGCCAAAACAAGATATTAAATATTAATTCTTTTGTTTATACCATTGATCCCTGTTGATGCTCAGAGCTACAGCTTGAATTGTGTGTTTGGGAAAGCAGGTTTGACCTAGGCAAGAGTGAAGGGGGAAGACAGTGTGTGGGAGAGGGAAAGTGTCCTAGAAGACAATGGTTGTTCATCCAAATTCCTCCACTCTCAGCCTTGGCAGTCATTACTTGAAGCGCTCCCATTCTCTCCCTACCAAAGTATCTGACCACAGTTTTCCCAAATAACCCTAAAGCCAAAGAACCTGCTGAACCTCCTCACCAAGCAATCCTAAACAAATCATGTTGCCACACTGGGTCTGCCTCCTCCTCATCTTTTAGCCAACAATGTATTGTACGGGTGATGCACTGCTCTGGGGGAACTGTTTGGCAAGGACATATGTTCCCTTGAAGCTTAAAGACAAGACAGGCAGATGGCAGGTCAGTCCATCAAGTCAAGGAACACAGACCATTGTACGAAACAGGGAGCTTTGTGAGAGTACCTCCTCTCCCTTAGAGGGGCAGTCAAGGTGGGCTGTCCTGAGAAGGTAAAAGGTGTTTGAGTGTTGAAAGTAGAAGGAAGCAGCCTTGCAGTGACTTTCCTGGGAGCTAGGTTTTATATTTTTGCTCAGCCACTGTCTCTGAGCTCAACTGGATACTCAACAGGGTTGAATGAGTGACAAGGTCATAATGAATACCTCCTGAGACATTGAAGAAGCAGCTTCTTAGAGTTGGGATGCTCCCTGGCCATGAACGGCTCAAAGTATGAGACCTACCTGATTTCCAGGGACCTACCTAAAAATGCTGCTCATTGACCAGTCTTTTGAATCCCTTGTCCTTTCCAGACCAAACCTGATACTCAATACAATTTATGATACAGTGTCTGTCACACTGAAAAAGCTCTCTGAGCTTCTGCTACAGAGAGAAATGAGTTCTCCACTCTGGATCCAGAGCCAGGCCTTGTTGAGACAGGAGTAGCATTTACAGTCATGGCTGTGTCTTTAGAACACTTCGTTGCTGAGGTGCAGAGTTCTCTTTGGAAGATAAGGAGGCATTTCCTCCTAGTAGCTCAGCAAAAAGAACAGGCAGGAACTTGATAGCCTCTGAAATCAACAGGTGCCCACTTGAGCTATCTACCATATTCATGCTCTGTCGACATGGCATGGAAACTGATGTTTTCTTGTACCCACTATCATTTTTATCTAAATAAATTCATTTGAGCCAATGAATGAGAATCTGCTAAAAGTTGAGAATTAGACCTACAGCCAAATTAAAAATTCTTCTGGGTAGTCCCCAGAGTGACATGCTGCCATTTAAAGTTCCAGGGCTCGAAAATTAGGGTTTCTAAGAGCCTAGAGTAATAAGGTTCCAAATGCTAGATTCTCAACATTCTGAACTTCAGTCATTGCTAAGGTTGTAAGACACTAAAAGCCTGGATTTTTTTTTTGACTGCTGCAATTTCATATTCCCAGGAGTAGAGGTATTCAGGTCCTGAATTTGAGCTCCTTCAACTGGGTGGCCAGTGTATTTCTAGCAGAGAATCACGACTTTTTATTCACCTTTTCTCTCCTTTTATCTGTTTTCCCCTTCAACCTTTTACTCTCTGCTATTTTCTTCTCTTCCCCCATCCCCTTTCCCTCGTGTATTCTGTGTACTGATCCTAGATATGTCCGTTGGTCCACATGCTCTGCAAAAGCCTGAGGTCAGTCTTGGCTCAGAATTTGACCTGCAGGTAACAGCCTGGGGAAGGAGGCGCATGCTGGGGGAAAGCCTGCTGCTCTGTGTTAAGCAGGGTCCCTGAACAAGTCATGGCAGTGTCTTCTCTTGCCACTGAGGCAGGGGATTAGGGAAGCTTTTTGGTTTTAGTTCAACAGTTCAGACAGGGATGCTGGGGCAATGGAAATAAGAGAAATGAAGGTCTGGCATCCAATAGCCCAGTCACTGCTACCAACTCTCACAGTTGGGATTTGGTGAAATTAAAGAGCTTCTGTTCAGATAAAGAGATTATAACACGAGCTCAAAGGCAACCCACAGAATGGGAGAAAATCTTCACTAACCACATATCTGATAGAGCTCTATTATCCAGAGTGCACAAAGAACTTAGAAAATTAAACACCAAGGAAACAAATGGCTCAATTAAAAAATGGGCCCTGGAACTTAAAAGAAACTTTACCAAGGATGAAATTAAAATGTCTAACAAATATCTGAAAAAATGCTCCACATCCTTAACCATTAGGGAAATGCAAATCAAAACTTCCCTGAGATATCATCTCACCCCGGTCAGGATGGCAAAAATCCATAATACAAACAACAACAAATGCTGGAGAGGATGTGGAGAGAGGGGAACTCTGCTACATTGCTGGTGGGAATGCAGGCTCATATAGCCACTCTGGCGAGCCGTTTGGAGATTCTTAAAAAAATTAAAGATTGAAATGCCATATGACCCTGCTATTCCACTTTTGGGAATACCCCCCCATACAGCAAAAATTCACCTCAATAGCACAAGCACGCCCATGTTCATAGCAGCACTGTTTACAATAGCAAAGTCATGGAATCAACCCAAATGTCCAACAGTTGACGAGTGGATAAGGAAACCGTGGTACATCTATACAATGGAGTACTACTCAGCCATCAAAAATGATGAATTAATGGAATTTGCCAGGAAATGGATAGTATTAGAAACAATTATATTGAGTGAAGTATCCCAGACCCAGAAAATTAAACGCCGTATGTACTTTCTAATAGGTGGCTCCTAGTACGAAACCCACTTAGAGACACTCAAAGATAAATCTGTGTAATAACTACAGTAATTGCTAAGATTATGAACAGGAGGGATGGAGAAGGAGGGCCACACCAGTAACAAGGAGAGAGGGGACCATGTTACAGTAGAGAAAATAGGCCACCATCAAGAACTGCAAGTAAGTAATGAGACATCTGGTTAAGTTCACAGACTTTCCTTCCTGATCATTTACAACGGATGGGGTATGATCTTACCAGAAGGGGAGGGCACATAGTCTGGCAGATAGAAAGTAACCATAATCACCATGCAGATGGGTGATTGACCCCTCCCTCACCGCGGTTTCCTACTTTTATTACATCTACCTTTGAATATACTCTTATAACAAGACTCTAATTTAACAGGTTTTTATCTCTGGCCAGGGGGTGACATCCAATACCCATCAGGGTGGAGCCAAGGGCATTGCAGGAGCAGCAAACCTGAAAAAAAAAATCAACAAGCCATAATCCAGAACATCAGAATCTCTATATCAATCACCTGGAACTAGGCCAGACTAATCTCTCCCCATCCTGAAGTTCAGGGAAATTTTGCGGAAGAAGGGGGCGGTAAGATTGTAAGAGCACAAGGATGGGAGGAGCAATGATATGCAAGATACTCCACACAAGTTAGGGCCGAAACAATCATATTTGGACTTTACATGCCCTGCACAATGTCCAACACACTATTGACCTCACAAAGTCTAGCATTTGCTAAAGGCACTAGGATCCTGGGAGGCCAGGGATTGAGAGCCACAGCAGTGTTCCTATGCTTAACAGGAACACAGGAAAGGGTTCTGGGAAATGCCACTGGGTCCTTGCATCTCATCGGAGAGGAGGACCCAGAGGACAGTTTGGCATACACATTAAAGGATGCTCCCGGGATAGGAGGTAGAGGCACTGGGGGGATGGGGAGGGAAGAGGTAGGGGAGGGGAGCACAAGGGGATAGGGGGTTGGAGGGAGGGGAGGACCGGTGTACCTGTTAAGTTTGTATGAGTGGAAAAAAAAGAAATAAAGGTCTGGGCCCTACAGATGACTTTTCTGTAGAATTGCCCATCAGTCCTGCCATTAGACAGCCACTCTGCATATACCCCCTCAATTGATCGTCTCAAGTGCTCTGGGCAGTAGGTACTGTCATTACCCCATCTACAGAAAACCCAGCAGACGGGCTGGAGAGATGGCTCAGGGGTTGTGACTCTGTCTCACAAGCAGAAGGTTCTGAGTTTGGATCCCAGGTCCCACATTAAAAAAAAAAAATGACAGAAAACCCAGCAGAGGCTCAGTGACATGGCAAGATACACCTGAGGTCCCACAGTGGTCAGAGTGACCAATGGTCACTGGAGAGTGGGATCTCTGTTTAATTCCTGTGGTACAGACTGAAGCTGTTCTTGATTTGGTTCCTTCAGCTGACCTTCAGAATACAGCGTCCAAAGGCTCTGACTGAAGAGGAAGGACCAGAAGGATCACAGCGCTCCCCCTGCTGGTGAGGATCAACTCTGCACCCTGGGCACGGCCGCCTGTGGGGAAGCCAGGCTTTGGCTTTGTTCTTTGCCAGTAGAGACAGAGTCCTGATTTTTACCATGAACTGGACCCTAACCCTAATTCCAGCTTGGGCCCTGATTCTAGTACACCCTGAACCCTGAATTTGGATCTCACAACCAGACTGAGCCAGGGTGTTAGTTATTATGTGAATTTACTGCTTATCTAGTTTACTGCTAGTTGCTAGATAAGTCATGAATCTGTGTAAATGGAACACTTTGTACACAAATGGATGCCAGACCTTGAGCTCAGATTGATCATGATCCTGAGGCATCCTGCGTGCTGACCTTCCCTACATTGCAGCTTCTGTTCAGGCTTTTCCCACCTGCCATTTCTCCAAAGAAGGGGAGAGGGAAGAGAAGAGGTCAGGGCTAGGTGCCAGAGTAAGACTCCAACCCAGCTGCCCCTATCTTCTCCAAGGTCTCCTCCTCTCCACGGTATCAACATGGAAGAGTCTGTGGGACAGTGGGGACAGGACACCTTGGGTGTCATGTGCAGTGAGTGGCAGCTACAACTGCCAGCATGGCTGATGTTTCTGATGCCCTGCCATCTCATTCCAGGTTAGTAACCACTGGCTTCACCTTGCCCTCTACAGCATCTCCCTGTGGGAAGTGCTGCCTGTGTCCAAACAGAGTGTGTCTGGACCCAGCTAGAGGAATATTCCTGGATTTTCTTCTTCTCCTGGTGATTTCTACACCTATTGTAATCACCCTGGCAATAAAATCAAAGCTTCATTTCCTGTGTGGTTGCTTCAGTCTTTTTATTGGGAGTTCAAGGGTAAAGAAGTTGCAACTAGGTAGTAGGGTGTTGTAGCAGTTCGCCTGCATGGTTGCTGATAAATCACCATCAAATGGTTTAAGGGAACAAGGAATTAATTTTTCTCTTATAGTTACTGGTTACAGTTGTTTGTCCATCTTAGCAGGAGAGCTCACACCAGCACCAGGGCCGAGGGAACTGGCCACACCATCACCACATAATGGTTGAGAAAAGGGACGATACTTACTTGCCAGACTAGCATGTCTGGCCAAGTGTACCAAAGGATGCCAACTTTTTCAATCAGTTCTCCGTATTTTATTCTAGGGCCTAGTCCCACCCACCATGGGCTGAACCTTCCCCATCAGGTAGACAATCTCCTGCAGGTTTGCTCTGGGCTTAACTCAACCACTGATTCTCTACAAATGTTCCCAGAGCTCAAACTCTCAACTGTCAAGTTGACACCTGTGTCTAACTATGTCAGATGTGACACGAAACTGGAAAGAACATTAGGGCATATTCAGCCATACATCCTTCTTTTACACATGGGGTCATTGAAGCATGGAGTGAGTAGTGAACTGAGCGCACAGCCACTTTGTGGCAATGGTCAATCTCAAACCACCACCCACTTGCACAAGTGTGTATTGAACATCTGCCATGTGCTGGCAGGTAGAGGAACTGGACAGTCACCCTGGGGGAAGTCCCTACTCAGAGTTCTTCCATTCCTCTCCCTCCCCAGGGCCTCAGAGGACCCATAGATGATGAAGGACACTTGGCCTAATGGAACTCCAGCACAGAGTAGGGAGACTCAAGGTCATGGCATGTACCCCACCCTGACTGTTTCCCCAACCTCTTCCCTGGGGAGCCAGTTGGTGTGTGTTCTGCAATGAGTGTTGAGGTCCCTGTGCTCTCCAGTCCATGGATTTAGCAACCTCTCCCACAGTAGGCTCCCAAGAGAGGTCAAAGGTATGTCACCTGGAGATAAGCTCTTACTTTGTGCTCCAACCATTGCCAGGGAGTCAATGTTAGGGATGATCATGAGGTCTCTTTCACACTTCACCACACCCCAGTGCAAAAAGGAGGAAACTGAGGCTCATGGGGGCAATGTGACTCATCCAGGTCCCATAATGAGCAAGTGGACAACAGTCATGGTCTAGGACTATAGCTACTGCTAGAACTGATAGCAAATATTGGTGTTCTCCACATGTGGAGTTCTTCTTTGGAAGACATACAGTATACACAAGTGACAGGGTCATTTAGGTTTGCACCAAGATTCCAGAAAAAAAAAAACCTGAGAAGAGAAGGCAAAATGTAATAGGGTCAAATACTTTTCATGACCTCCTGAGTCGGCTGTGCATGAGGCTGCAAAGATAAAACACAAGTTGCAATGGAAACCCCTGGATGCTGATAATACCTGGATATGGAACATCTGCCATTGAAACCTATAAATACCTGTATTTGATACTTTCCTTGTTGCATTTACCAACACAAGAATCAACTTCAGGAAGTTCAGGTGTACTCTTGCTGATAGTTCAGGAGATACTTTCTATCATGGTGAGGATGGCATGGTGGCAAAACAGGGGATAAGATGGTCACATTGCATCTGTAATTAGGCATCAAGAATAGATGGAAAGTGGAGCCAAACCTAAAGGTCTTTTCCAGTGATGCACTACTTATGGGAAGGTACCACATCACAAAGGTTCCACAACCATCCCAAACAACACCATCAGCTAGAGAATGAACATAGGAACATAGGAACATTTCACATTCATGTCACATGGTAACCAAGCTGCACCAGTGTGCTGCAGACAGCAGGGTCACTAGGTAGGCTCATGTCTTAGTTATTTTTCCAGGTGCTATAATAAAACATTCTCACAAAAGCATCTTAACAGAGGAAATATTAGTTTCTGGTTATAGTCCATCAGCCAAAGGTAAGTAGTTGCATAATGCCACAGTAAAGAGCAGAGAACAAAGGATGCTAGTACTCACCTTACATTCTCCATGTATACAGTGCCAAACATTGGCCCAGACAATGGTGCTTCTCTCCCTGTATAGGTCTTCCTATCTCAATTAACCTAATTAACACATTTCCCAAGAGACTCATCTGCTAGTAGAATCTTGTTCTCATGATGTTGACAATTGGGACTATCTATCATATTCAACTCAGGTGAAGCTCACAACATGCCACCAAAAGCCCCACATGCTAGTCATGTTCTCCTGGATTTCAGTCTTTTTTTTTGGTCTAATCTTTTCTTCCATTCTTCCCTTGGTGCCATTGTATGTAAGGAGTATGTCACTTGTGGGCCACCTACTCACAGCTGTGTGCCTTAAGTCTGAGAAGAGACTTTGCAGTTTGAACTTATGAACAATGCTGATGCTATGATAATGATACAATACTTAAAGTCAAATTGAATACTAAGAGATAAGTATGGGGATCAAGGGCAGAAAGGAAGCATGTGAATCTACAATGTCCTTCACAGACACAACTGTTTAAATAATTGGTCCTTAACTGGAGCACTGTGTTGGGAGGTTTTGCGATTTACAGGACTGGGGCCTGCCTAGTAGAAGAAGGTCACTGCAAACAGACCTTCGAAGTCCTAACCATTTTTAGCTTTGCTTTGACCTGATCTTCCATAATGCAAGCAGTTCATGCCACAAGTGCCAACAGCCAAGGAAGAGATTTTCCAGTCACTATGCTTTCTCTCTATGATTGATATCCCTTGAAGCTGTGAGTCAAAACTGTTGTAGTTCAAATAAAGATTGGGTACCATACACTAAATGTCCAGGGAGTAAGTTTTTATTTCAGCCAGTTTCATGAGCAGGGTTTTTCTAAGAATCTCATGGATACACACTGGGATTTTTGCTGAAATGACAAAAGTAATTCTGCTTTGTTTCAACTAGTTTGTGCTGTCTTTCATTGTTCCCAGACTTGATTTCCCATGCTGGCCATTTCTATTAATCAGAATGACCCAATCTAGTCACTTGAAATTCAAGGAAGTATACTATACTTACAAAACATTTACAATACTGTGAAGCTAATAGCTGCTGCGACTTCACAAGGCTCAATAGCGGCAATCCAGTCTCCACTTATTAAATCTCTGGAGACGGAGGGCAAACAGGAGGACAAAATGAGTACTGCCCTAGCATCTAATTTCTGTGTCTCTCTAAACTCTTGTTTATGCCCTCCTTGCTTCCATTTGTAAGACTTTCTTTTGTCCCCAAAACATACCACACCACAGACTAGATGGAAGTTTAATGATGTTCCAGAACTGCTGGGCCAATCATAGGAAGAAAAAGAGAAGAATATGGATGAGAGAACAAGGGAGTTTTTTAATAACCTCAGGGTTGGTAAGTAGGCTGAGGAAGGCAGGGTCTGGAAGAAGTCCTTCCTTTTGTAAGGTGATATCCTTGTCTCTTGTCCAGTGCAGGAGGTGTGGTCAGTCCCTGAACTTGAACACCTCCCCATTCCGACCTCCCCTTCTTTCTTCCCAACTCCCCTCCCCTAGCTGCATGAAGGATCAGGTAAATGCAGGGATTTTGCAATCGCCAATTGGGCCATTAGGGGGCAGTGATCATCAAGCAGAAACTTGGGAATTCCATGATTCCCGCATTTTTACCTGCTGGATGGGGTTAGCGTGGGAAAGGTTAAAGGCTGAATGATGGAGTTCCATTCCTGAGTTCTCACGGTGAGAGTGATGACTGCTGTTGAGTTGGATCGTCAGCCTCTAATGAAGTAGATGAAAACATGGTCAGGAGCATTGGATTGAAAGTGTTGGGTGAGTTCTCTGATTCTGTCCTGGAGGCATGCAACCAGCGGCATAGTTAAAGCAAGTGGCTCTGACATTGAAAGTGAGATCAATAGGTCTTGAGCAACTGAAAGTAGAGCAGAAGAAAGAGTTTAAAATCTTATTATTATGATTTACTGCAATAATGTGGAACCTCTAAAGTTTAAGAGTCAAACTCAGGGATTGTCAGTTGATAATGTGGGAAATTTTAAGGTATGAGGGTCCTGTAGGTTGACAGGAAAACTTTTTTTTTAATTTATTTTTTCCACTCATACAAACTTGATATGTACCCCATTCCCCTCTCTCCCTCCACCCCTCCCTGGATCCCCTTGCTTCCTCCCCCTTTTTCCCCTTCCTTTCCCCCATCCCTTTCTCCCAGTGGGGCCCCCCCCATTCCTGGAGCATCCTTTAGTGTGCATGTCAAACTTCCCTCTGGGTCCTCCTCTCTGATGAGGTGTAAGGACTCAGTAACAATGCCTAGAGCTTTTTCTTGTGTTCCCCTTTAGTATAGGAACACTATTGTGGCTTTAATCCCTTGCCTCTAAGGATCCTAGTGCCTGTGATCCTGCTAGACTTTGGGGGGTCAATGATATGTTGGTCCTTGTGCAGGTCATGCAAAGTCCTATTATGATTACTTCAGCTCTAACTTGTGTGGAGTATCTTGCATATGGTTGCTCCTCCCCATCTTTAGGAAAACTTATTGTTAGATGATTGAGGTGATGATCCTATGGAAATGGATTGGGAATTCTGTTTAGTTGGAAGAGATGATTCCAGGAAGAAATTTAGGGGAATCTTGGAAGGAGGGTATAGGGATTGGAGACCACAGGGTGAATGGGTTATACAGCAGAGATAATTAATCAGAGGTCCTAAATTAGGTGGTAGGAGCTGTTAGGCTTTATGATAAGGAGGATGTCATGGTTAAGCACAGGTGTCAACTTGATGGTTGAGGGTTTGAGCTCTGGGCACATTTGTAGAGAATTAACGGTTGAGTTAAGCCCAGAGCAAACACGCAAGAGATTGTCTAGCTGATGGGGAGGGCCCAGCCCATGGTGGGTGGGACCAGGCCCTGAACAAGGGAATAAAATATTGAGAACTGGTTGAGGAAGTTGGCATCCTTCTGTACACTTGGCTAGACATGATGGTCTGGCAAGTAAGGAACATCCCTCTCTCAGCTGTTATGTGGTGATGGTGTGGCCAGTTTCCTTGGCCCTGGTGTTGGTGCATGCTCTACTGTCAAGCTGGACTAAGTACTGTAACTAGTAATCATAAGAGAAAACAAACCCCTTCGTCCCTTAAGCCGTTTGATAGTCATTTATCAGCAACAATGCAGGCTGACTGCAACAGAGGATAAGTGGTGCTATAGGGGAAGTGAGTTGGGATGAGAATGTTAGTTTGTAAAAGGAGGGGAATGATAGGTTTTAAACCCTGTCTGGGGCTGGAGAGATGGCTCAAAGGTTAAGACTCTGCCTCGAAAGCAGAAAGAACTGAATTCAGATCCCAGGTCCCACATAAAAATGCCGGGAGGAAATGGCAGAGCCTAGAAAATCCCAGAGCAAAGCAAAAAGGAGGTCGACGCAACCAAGATGATTTCCAAAGTCACCCTTGGTCCTCCACAGGGTCAAAGAGTACTCTCTGACACACGATAAATAGATAGATAGATAGACAGACAGACAGACAGACAGACAGACAGACAGACAGACAGACAGACAGACAGACAGATAGATAGATAGATAGATAGATAGATAGATAGATAGATAGATAGATAGATAGATAGATAGATAATCCCTGTCTGTGTTTGAGGGAATTAGGGTACTGTAGTCCATAAAGGTAGCCTGTGGGGTCCTTAAGAAGAATCATGATAGGGGAGTGGTGTTTGGCTATGGTGGGGAGGGATTTGTCTCAAACAAAAGAGTTGACAAGGGATGGAGGAAATAGAGACTAGTTGTGATAGAAAAGTGATAGGAGGTTGCAAGGAGGAGGAGAAACATGTCTGAGGTGGGTTGAAGAGGTATATGAGGAGTAAAGGAGAGGAAAAAAAAAAAGAGTTTAACCACAAGATCTGCCCCAGAGGGGGTGTGGGGCAGGAGGTCATGATAAGGAATGGGTGGGTGATGGACCAACAAAAAACAATACAGGGCACTGGACCAGTAGTTCTGGCTGACACCCATCATAGAGATCTGAGAGGGAAAAGAAGAACTGGAAAAAGAAGGGAGGATCGATCAAATAGCCCCAGTATCTATCAGGAGAGGCAAAGTTTTACCTGCTATCTGATCAATTACCTTGCATTCCTCCATGATGATCTTGATGTCACTGGTTGGGGGCTGGGTCCCAGGACATCTTCCGTCCTCCCCCTGACAGCACTAGTCATTGCATGCTGGAGAGGAGAAGGAACTTGGGGGATGGGCCCATCTTGACACTGCAAGGAGGGGCAATCAACCTTCCAATGTCCCTTTTGTTCACAATCAGGCCAGAGGCCAGGGGAAGGATGTGGTGAAGGACATTTCTTCCCTTAATGGCCGTTCTGCCCACATTTGAGGCAGGCCACAGGTGGCACTCATGATGAGTTTGTCTTGTTTGGAAGAATCCCAAGGTGATTGCCAGGAGCTGGCATTTTTGTTGATGGAGGGGGTAGTTGATCTTCACAGCCATTAAAAACCTTAAATGCTATGTCTTCAGATATGTTTGAGAGGTGTGGGGGTCATTGTCTAACTTCTTAAATTTTTTTTTGAATGTCAGAAACTGCTTGGGAAGTAAAATGAGAGTTCAAAAATCACAATGCCCTCTGTGGAAGATTGATCTAGTTTGGTATAAGGGATAAGGTTATCAATCAGATGGGAAAGGAATTCTGCAGGGTTTTCATTAGGTCTCTGAGTGATTTCAAGGAACTTGCTGCAGTTTACAGCCTTATGGGCAACCTTCTGAAGAACATCCAGGATGTGGTCCTGAGAAGCCTTCTCCAGAGAGACACCTTCATCATTAACTGATAGAGCCAGTGGGGATCCCTGTCTGGAATAGCAGAAGTACCCCATGAAGTGCTGTCTCTTTGTTCCTACCTTTCACCCCCAATCCCACTATTTATCACTGCTGGGGAGGGTAGAGGAGAGAATTACATAAATATCATGCCAGGTGAGATCAAAAGGCTGAGTAAGATTCCCTAATATAGGCAGCAGAATCATCAATATATGAGCTAAAGTGTCTTTTTTTTTTTAATTTGGGAGATGTCAGTAATAGAGAAGGGAACATGGATGTTAATAATTCCCTAGAGACTGGCAACTTTACACTTGGGGGGTGGGGGGGTTAGATGCTGATGGTACCAGCAGTGACAGGATGGGGTGTGGTCCTTGAGGAGTGGGGAGGAGATAGGGTCAGACACCGGTACAGGAAAAGGAAGGAGTGAAGGGTTGGATACCAGGCTGAAACAGGAAGGGAGGGACAGGAAGTAGTCTGAGAGGAGAATCATGTGTTGGGCAGAAGCAGGGAGGTGCCTGGTGCTGCAGAAGAAATATGGCCAAGTTGGCACCAGAGGGGTAAAGGGTGGAGTCAGGTCAGGGTGGGCTCAGGATGGTGGCAGAAGATGAAGAGGAAGGGGAAGATAGAGAAAGGGGAGAAGATTCTAAGGAGGGGGTGAAAGGTAGAAACAAAGGGGAGGCATCAGCCACATTGCGATCTGAGAAGGAGGAAATGTCTGGGTATGGAGGGGCAGGAAGGATGAGGCTAGAGCCCTCGACAACAGAATTTGGGAGATGTGGCAGGATTCAAACAAGGAGGGGTGTGCCCAGAGAGGAAAAAAAGCTTGGATGTAGGGAATTTCAGACCATCTACTGTTGTGACAAAAATTATTGAGGTCCCTAAGATTTTAAAGTCTAAAGTGACATCTTGTGTCAGTAATGCCGGTCACATCAGGGATAATGAGGCCACATCTCATTGTGATAAAAAATGAGGCATCGGTGTTTTAGGATTCCCCCCTCCCATGTGAATGTCAAGTGGCTTAAGCAACTTAAGAAGGCAAGTGAGGGAAGTGTCAAGTGGCTTAAGCAACTTAAGAAGGCAAGTGAGAGAGGTAGAAGGATCAAGCTTAGAGTGGGGGTACCCATCTCAGAGGAGGTGGCGCAGGTTCACAGGCAATGAGCAGAAAGTTACAGAGAAAAAAGTGCATAGGAGCCCCTGGTTTGTCAGGCATGCAAGGCGTGTCCACCAGAGCATACATGACTTGCTAAGACCAGAGGTAGGGAAAGTCAACATCTGGGACGGCCTCCCATGCCTGGATGTTGAATCTGGTCCATGTGAAAACCCAACGAAAATGGCACTACACTGACACATGTTTTGAAGAGGAAGACTGGATGACTTCTCCTAACGAGACTGTACGTAAGGAGGAAAACTCAGCGCACCTTGCAGCAAGCTGAGACTAATAAGTTGAGAGAGAAAATGGAGAAGCCATTAAATCCTGTTGACCACATCAGCTTCCAATAGAAACTCTGGCAAATGTCAAGAAGGGAATGGGGAAGGCTCGTCAACAAGAACACAGAGCAAAGGGGGGGGGGGGAAGAAAGAGAAGGGAGACCTTAGTGAATGAGACTAACCTGGTGGTGGATGCTGAGGTCAGCAAAGGAGATGGGCCTAGTCCATGGATCTGAGGATGGTGGTTCGTCTGGGATTTGGATCTACACAAGGTCTGGGAGCTGGATGGGGTGCTTACCTTGGGGGATCGCAAGTACCCTAGCTTAGCGAGTTACAGCACCATAAATGTAAGTTTTTTTCCCCCAAAACACACCACACCCATTTTTAGTTTTATGGGCCCTTTTCCACTCTGGACCTTTCTAATTGGAGGACCCCAAATCAATCATTCTCTCTGAGAAGCCCCAAGTCCTAACTGATCTTATAGAGTCTATTCTACTGACAGAACAACTTACCTGGGATTATTGCCAGTGACTGTTTTTAGCCATGATTATGTCTGGGGTGGGGGTGGGGGAGCAAATTAGGGTAAAAGCCAAGCAGACTTATTTGCCCTTGGCTGCTGAGACAATGGACAAAAAACAATTGAATTAGAGGAATATTTTCCCTATGTCCACCCTTGATGAGCCTCTAATATGTCCTCGAGTTCCCAAACTTTGTATTTTTCAGTGGACTTTTCTAAAAGGGATCAGGGGCAATCTGAAAAACTACAAACCTGTCCAGGACCACCAAAGTTCTTCTAGAGCCAAAGGGGTCTTGGGAGGCCTTCTAGGAGCAGTTACAGGAGACTTCAGGATTTATGCTCCAGGAAACATCTGGACAATAAATCTGACTTTTGTCAACCAGTCTGCTCCTAATATTAAAAAAAAAAAAGAAGCTTCAAAATCTTGAAGGTTTTGTACATGAATACCTTTCAACTCTTAAAATTAGCCCAAAGGGTATTTTATAGCAGACAAACAGAAACTGACAGCCCAGGCTGCAGATCAAGCAGCAAAAGACAAGCTAAAATCATGGCAGCTACCTTCGAGCTGGCTTACTCTGAACCATGATCTAAACATGGGGCAACTTGCTGGGGGCAGGGAATACAAACAGGGCACACACACCCCACTGGAACCATCAATGTGCCTGCTGCACACAGCACGGACATTGGAAAAGTGAATATCCAACTGCCTTCAAAACTTAATGACCCAGACACTGGGGGATCAAATAATGAGTCAGGCTTAAGGGACCAAGGCTGTATTCTCTTAGCCCTCAGGGAGTCCATGGTGACATCATCTGTAAGAGGTCACCCAGTCCAGTCATTGGTTTACTCAGAGCAGAACATTCTCCTTCAGAAACCTCCCTGGGACCACTCTCCCAGAGAAACATTTCTATCCAAGAGGTTACAGGCACTGTCAGAGACTCTCACTCGAAAGCTGAATCCACGGTCAATCTGGGACACAAATATCTGATTCCTTTGTAATGGTTCTGACCTGTTCCTCCCCTCTTTTTAGTTGTGATCTTCTCCAGACAGTGAGCCCCACAATAACCTTTTTGCCCTAAGAGACAAAAATCTCTTTTCAACCCATATGCAAGCTATTGCAGTTAACCTGCATAGTGCCAATAAATTCACAACCAAATGGCTTAAGGGAATGATGCTTCGATTCTTTTTGGCAGGAGCTATGGGAAGTAGCCCCTGTCTCACTGCAAACTGCTAGACTTTCTTCAACAATGTTAATCTCTTCAATAGCCACTACTGCTATCCTGTCTGCCAATACCACATCTACAACTTCAAGGCTGCCATCACAGCTCTCCGATACCAAGCAAACCAGTCCATCATCTTCAATGTCAACTTTACCAAAGTCCTTGTTCCTTCCATCACAAACCAGGCTCAAAGAGTCTTCGATTCTCTCGGCATTTCAGCAACTTCCAAATGGCCCACTAAACTCTGCTCAGCTATTTTTGCATCATACTGTCTCAGTATCTTCAAACTTTTCCATATTCTTCCAAAAAATTCAAAATTTACAAATTCCACCAAGTCAGATTTATCACTAACACTACACTCTCAGTACAAAATTCTGTTGCAATTTGCTTACACGTTGCCAATAAACTAATAACAAAACAGTTTATGGAACAAATGGGTCTATTCATTTTACAATTATCTGCTTGTAGTTGCTCAGCTAACTTGGCAGGAGAGCTCATACCAACACCAGGAGACAAGGGAACTGGTTACACCACATTCAGACATCCATAGGACTGCTGAGAAGGATAATCCTTACTTGACAGTCCAGCATGTTTGGCCTTAACTCTGGAGACCTGCTTAAAAAATCTACAAAAACAGTTTCTTCAGATTTGGCTAAAAACTGACACTCCCAGCGTAGCAGGTCATCACCCATTAGTTGTGATACATTTGCTGACCTCAGCCACAAAAATCAGAGCCCGACATTAACCCTTGAGCCAAAAAGCCAGACTGGGAATTGTCTCACATATCAAAAGAATATGAGAAAATAATATCCTTGTCCCATGCTATCAGACTAGAATACTGTTTCTACTACTCCAAAAACCAGAAATACAAATTATCATGTAATCATAGACTTCTAAAGTTACATCCCACAGTTCCAGATATTTACACCTCAGTCTTATTCTGCCAGATAACCATGTTTATACTGTCTTAGACTTGAGAGATGCATTCTTCTCTATTCCTTATTGCTTATCAGCCAGCCCAATTTTGCTTTCAAGTGGACTGACACAGCATCTGGAGAAATCAGTCAATTAACTTGGACTTGGCTGCCACAAGGGTTCAAAAACTCCCTCACAATATTTGCAAAAGCTCTTCTAAAGAAGCTGAATAATTTCGGGTAAGCAGACTCTCACTATAACCCTGAGGGAAGCCATCTTTCAGATACCCATGCCCGAAACAAACAGACAACCAAAAAAATACACAAATTACTGGGGGCTATGAGTTACTGCCAACTTAGGGTCTCAGGTTTTGCAGAGACAATAAGACCATTCTACTTAGCTACTGTAAGGAATCAACCCCAAAAGTGAACTAAGATATGTCCATAAGCATTTCAAGCTCTCTAAAGGGTTCAAACCTAGGCCCCAGCATTAGCCTTGTCAGATATCAGAAAACCATTCCATCTTTTCATTTCATGAATCTCAGAGAATTGCAAAGAACATAGGTACTCAGACTTTGGGTCTTTGCCAAGACCAGTGGAATATGTCTATCTATACATCTGGACCCAGTGGCTTCAAGATGGTCAGTCTGTCTGAGAGTCAAAGTAGCTACTGTCCTGTTAGTAAAGAACACTGAAAAACTCATTCTGGGCCAAGATTTATCCATAACTACCTTTACTCAATAGAGATTCTCCTCCAGTGTGCAAAGGCCAACGGATGCTAAATTCCTCTACACACAGTACCAGAGCTTACTTCTCAGTTAACCCCATCCTACTTTCTCAGCCATCAGAACCTCAACCTGCTAACACTGATGGCCAGATGAAAACCCGGAAACGCCCCTGCATAACTGTGAGGTCCCGCTGGGCATCTCTTAAACCAGCCATTTGAATCTCTGAGACACTCCCTTGTCTGGGACAGCTGCCAACCTACTCAGAGATGGAAGCAACTTCATAATAGAGGGAATGCAAAGGATGTCCCAGGATACATCTGCACAAAAGGCTGCCCTGATTGCTCTTACTCAGGGAAAGAACCAACAGGTCGAATGTCCACACAGAAAGCAGGCATGCCTATGCCACTCTCCATGTTCACACCTTTATTTACCAAGAAAGGTAACACCTGACCTAGGAAGGAAAGACTATCAAAAACGAGGAAGAAATTCTTATCCTTCTTGAAGCTGTTTGGCTTTCCAGAGAACTGGCATTCATGCATGCATGGTCTAGGACCTCAAAGGACTGACACTACGTAGGTGGGAAATCAACCCGTGGACTAAGCAGTCCAACAAGTTGCCAGGCTCCCCATGGAGCCTCTCATCATCCACTCATATCTTTCTCAGATTCAGTGCTCCCCCTTGTATCCTAGATGTGTTTCCCCTCTCATTCGAAACACAAGAGAAACCCACAGGATGATGGACTTTATAGGACTCTAGTCTTGTTCTCCAGGCAGACTTTGTGGAGCAACTGCACCAGACAAGGAAGCACTTGGGTGCTATAAAACTGACTGAGTTCCTATAAATACTAGATTTCACAGGTTTACCTTCTTGCTGTTACTAAAGGTACCGTGTTGTCAATACTTTTAGTCGCTTGCTGTTTTCCCTTCTCTTCATTACAGAGTCTAAGAGGTAGTCTGATGAGGTTTTGGAGTTCACTTAACATAAATGTGCTTGGGTGAGGCCAACCTTATTTCCAGAGCCAGCTTCTTAGTGAGTTCCAATAGCTCATGAAAGTTTACAAATGCAGTATATGTCACACAAGGCCACCCAGATCCGCTGGTGATGGATATGGCTCATGACGGGGAAGAGGAGAGGGTAGAGAAATGAGGGACTACACCTGATCTGTGGCCCCAAAATAAGCTTCGTTCCTTTTCCAGGAGACCTGGTCCACAAGGCAGAGGTGAGGGTCTCCTGGTGGTGGGAACCTCCTATGATAAGGTTTTCACAAAGAGGTTGCTTGTAGGGTTGAAAGGCCAACCATCATAATGGAATACATGGTAGGCAAACACCTGTTATTTTCTAGAAAGACTGACAGAGCCCAGTCCAGGCAGGCTCTGGCAAAGGCTTAACACAGTTGTATAATTCCACCCATTCTGACACATCTATCCAGGGTTTGATGATTTTTTTAGGATTATGTCTCAAGGTCAGAATTCTTTATAGTGACATTTATAATCCCAACAACATAAGATAAGCTATTACCTATACAGGATCTTTCTATTGACACTTAGATGAGAGTAAGAACATTTCACCTCAGGATTGCCAGTTGATAAACACTTAAATATTTGCTCTTCCAATGTAAGGATTATAAACTCTGTCCACCAGAAAAGTCAGAGATCACAAATTAAGGGAGCCCTGTGTGCCATCAATTGGTAGACTGCTTTCTGGGTGTTGACAACCCAGAATGGAAAATATTTTCAAGTTGGGCTTAGGTAAAAGTACGCGGGGGAAGTGCTGTTGGGAGAGACCTATTTCTTCAGGAGTGTTTGTGACAAAGTCAGATGCATATCCAGAAGACAGGGAAGGCTCAAATGTCTCTCTGCAGCATCTACAGGGTCAGGAAATTCCAGCGGTGGCTCATGAACGGGGAAATTGCACCTATTGCAGAGAAAGATCGGAAGCCTGTAGGCACCCACTGAGATTTCCATGTTCTTTGTGTCCTGGAACAAAGAATTGCACCAGAAGACTCAGAGTTAGTAATAGAAATAGATACAGTTTTTTTTTAAAGGGAAAGACACTAGCAGGAACAGTGATGGGCTTGTGGGGAGGAAGGAGCAGGGTGGGCAAAAGTTAGGTGGTGGGGTGGGCATAATATGTTTAAAAAACCCTCTGGACCCCAAGTCTCATGACCCCCTTGTAGGCCATTTAAGGACCTAGACATAGCATCCCCTCTTGAGTTGCATACCTCTGGCTTTTGTTCTACATGCTCTGTTTGCTGAACATTGCTCCCTCACCTCCAGAAAGGATTTCCAGTCTCTGGAAACTAGGTATTTCCTATGTTAATATCAACGTGCTTCCTCCCTACATTCCTGTTGCAAACTGTAGGTGGAGAGAAAGGCCATGATCCCCATGATGAAAACGTGCAGCTCCCACGGAAAAGGGGAGAACCCCAGAGGAAAGCTGCTCACCTTGCCTGGAGGCTAGAGGTCATCAGAGAAGGAAGGGCTTAGGGGAACAAGGAGTTTATTCTCATACGATAGTCTGGTTACATTTCTTAGTCCAACTTGGCAGGACAGCATGTACCGTCACCAAGAGCCCGAGGGAACTGGCCGTGTCATGTCCATGTAACAGCTGAGAAAGGGACAATCCTTACTTGCCAGACCAGCATATCCGGCCAAAATATACAAGACACTTCCTTTCTCCAAACAGTTCCCTCTATTTTTTCTCCTGCTCAGGGCCTAATCCCACCCACCATGGGCTGGGCCTTCCCCATCCACTAGACAATCTCCTGCAGGTTTGCTCAGAGCTTAACTATTAATTCTTTACAAATGTGTCCAGAGTTCAAACCCTCAACTGTCAAGTTGACACCTGTATCTAACTATGACAAAGCCCTAAGGTGGGCGCAAACTATTAAAGATTAGCTATAAAGACACTGTATCAAACCCCATTTAAAAAATTGCCATCCCTCTTGCAAGGTCACATTGAGCCAGCACCTGGGCTTTGGCATTGGGCCACAGCCTCCTCAGCTGCTGCCCACCGACTGCTGACCATCTCATTATTCCTAGCCCACGTGATGATTCCTTTATTGCAGACAGGGCTGCCGGGGTTCAGTTGTGGAAATCGTATGGAATGGGGAGGTGACAGTCACCTGATGGGTATTCACATGTGTCCTCCAATGTGACCCACTCATCACACTCCTTGTTCAAGCTCCTTGTTCATCTTCCCATCGCTGACCAAATAATTCTTTACACATGTGCCAAAATGCTCAGTTATCAGACTGACACCTGTATCTAACTAGAACACAAATGTGTCCTGTGCAGCATTTCCTTATCCCTTTCCATCCCACTGGCACAACACCCTTAAAGTCATCTTTCCCTGGGCTCCAAAGAACCTGAATTATATCCTACAAACACAATTGAGATGCAATGTCAAGGTGACAGACTTTGACTAAAGTCCTCATTCTTCTAGACATGGTCCTGTGGCCTTGGGCAAAAGGGCAAGGTTTCCCAGAACCTTATGGTCTTTCTTTGGAAAACAGTCATAATAAGGACTCCTTTATCTCAAGGTGGCTGTGAGGATTCAAAAACATGATCTGTGAACATTGCCTGTCAGTAGTAACACAGACAGGAACACAAGGAGAGGAAGGGTTTGGGGCTGTCTGTGTCAGGCTAGAGCTGAAGGCTCAGGGGTCACTGAGCAGGGACCCACACTAGGAAGAGTAACACGTCTGTAATGCCCAGAGACTCAGGGTGAGTTGGCATAGGGCAGGGTCCCATGCTCAGTCCTCCTCAGGTCTCTATTTCACTCCTGACACCCCTGTGGTAAAGATCTACATCTACTCCCTTGGCTCCCCAATGTTGACCTTGGAGGAGCCCGTGAGTCGTGATTTCCTCACTCCCATAAGCCACCAGCTGGGATATCTGCTTTGCAGTTAAAGATCATGAGATGTGGAGGGCTTCCTATCATACATCCTAACTGTCCATGACTCTGGGGCCACATCTCCTCATAGCAGAAGAGAACCTGCCACGTTTAAAGTCAGTCCCACTGAAGAGCTCCATGGGAATCAGTAAGAGAGACCAGACAACTTTACCCCTCAGAGGAAATCCAGGAACATTGCAAGAACACTCTTTGCTCATGACTTTTAATCCAATGCTATCCCTGATAGAAGCTTTTGGAAACATACCCTGATACTAATATGTTGGGTTACAACACTCCACATGAAGTTTATCTTTAGAATAAGAAGTGTGGTGGGCACACTGGGATCCCCTGACATTCCTTCCTCTACCACTCTGACGATGGGGCTTTGAAATTTATGTTAGGAAAAGAACTGCTGAGAACCAACCATTATATCTTATATCTAATCCAAAGAAAGCAGGAGTATGACATAGAATCCTCAGAGCTTCTTCAGCTTCTTTATTGCTAAGACTCCAAATCACAACTTCCATCAAGACTCATCATGCCAGGTTACAAGGAGGTTGATAAAGATGGCTGTCTCCTTGCAAATATTTGTTGTTGTTGTTGTTCTTCTTCTTCATCTTCTGTCTCTCTTTATATTATATATGTGTGTATGCGTGCGTGCATGCATGCGTGTGTGTGTGTGTGTTTATCAATCTCTTGATTAAAAAAGTTCTGTGAGGAAAAAGAGAAAATGGCCTATTACTCTAGACTCTCCACTTCCTCAACCTGCTGTTGAAATCATATCACCAATGCTCAGCTTGTAATCCTTAGACAGGAGGACTGAAAATTCAAGGGCTGCTTGGAGCAAAGAATGAGGTGAAGGCCAAGGACTTTGTTGCTCCTTCCTGGGGAAGGATACCAGAAAGAGGGGAACAGTACAGATCTGTTCCTTTGGACAAGCGACTCTGCACTGACACCCCCCCCTTCTCAAGATGGGAAAGTAACAGAAAGAATACTCAGTCCTACTCAGTCAGTAACAGTGGCTTGAAGAACAAACTCAATTTCCAAGCAGGTTTGAAGTTCATTGGAGGCAGAGGGAGGGATGTGATTCCCTCCTGGATGATATCGAAGGTGGAGGTGGTTGGGGGAGGCTCTAAGTGGCCATTCCTGTTTCCCAGGGAAGATGAGCAGGATGACTTGAGAGTCACAGTACCACCTGCCTTGAAGGGTGACCACAGGCTAGTAAATTCCATTCTTTGAGTTACCAAATGACCATTGGTCTAGCCTGAGCAATCACAGAACATTCCCCAATTCATTCCTGATCAGGGTAGCCTATTCCACAGCCCATGCTACCGTGGCCCTTGCTGACAGTGACCACAGAACCAGGCAGTGTGCGGGGGACCCTCAGCCTGGACTAGGAATGGGCCTAGGTTGGTTTCACAGAGCGTGTGATGGTTCACTGAAGCCAGGAGATCCGGGGGAGGAGACTTATAGTTGACCATGTGAAGAAGACAGAGACTTCCAACAGAGAGCCTGACTTCTGAAACTGGTTCCTCTGCCCCCATGGCCTTCATCTCTGGGAACGTCTCCCCAGCTCCTAGACCTTGGTCGATAACCTCCAAGACAAGTCAACCTTTTTTTCTTTTAATTAGAATTTTAGCAGCTTTTCTTTCTTGTTTATAAGTTGTCATAGAGAGTCATGGGTTTCATTGTGTTTTTTATACATAGTTTGTTCTTTTGTCCTCTCTCCTCCCCCTTACTCCCTTTCCCTTTCTCTCAGGTTGGTTCTCTTCCCAGTAAAGTAACTCCTCCTTCGATTTCCATGATTCATGAATACCATTGCCCTACCTGCCTTTCACTCTCTTAAGATCTCTTCTTCCCTCTCATAGTCCCTTTCCAGTTTTATAATTTACATACAAATACATACACACACACACACACACACACACACACACACACCACCACCACCACCACCACCACCACCACCACCACCAAGAATTTATTAGTTCTGTATTGAGACAAGAGATGGTATTTTGCAGTTCTGAATCTGGCTTATTTTCCTTAACATAATGACTTCTAGTTCCACCTATTTTTTTAATGGCTAAATAAAGTCCATTGTAAGCATGTGCCATGTTTTCTTTATGTGCTATCATGCAATGGACATCTTGCCTGGCTCCATTTCTTGGACATTGTCAACAGAAGGACTTTTTTTCTTTTAGGAACATTATTCACTGACATTTCCTTTTTTGTTGTTGGTGCACCTGTGACCTCCCAGATATCAGGACAAAAGATATTCCAGCTTTGCAACCTTGTTCTCTTGTGCAGCCTGCTCACTGGGATCTCAGCATCATTTCTTAGGGATATTGTCAATGTGAAGATGTTCAGCACAATGGGAACAATTACCTTGATATTGCTCAGAATAAGTTTTGAAGGTGAATCAAGAAAAGTGGGCCCAGGATTTAACCTATTGTTAACCATGCCTGCAGTACCAGAGCCTACTACTATGAGGTCACACATGGGTCAGTGACTGGAAAAAAAAGACACTGTCCAATTCCTGGCTTATTCATTTATCTTTAGAAATAAACAATGCTGCACATAGTATGCTCTTGTAAGTTGTACCTGACAATAGATGCACAGGATAAATTCCTAAGACTGGGATTTTAAAATTTCAGAATAGATGCACATTTTAAATTATTGAGAAATATTGAGAAATAGTCCCCTATTCTACATCCTCTAACAGAATATCTTGTCCCCAAGTCCTTTGAAAGCACAAAGACTGGACAACTTTGAAGATTTTCCATCTTTACAGATGGAAGATCATAGTTTATTTCACTTTGTATTTCTGTCATTGTGACAATCCACTTATTTTCATACATTTTATTGCTCATTTAAATTTTGTAAACAAAATATGCTTCCAATATTCCTAGCATATTCTTCTTCAAGGTTCTTTCACGTTCTCTTACTGATCTGTGTTAACCCACTGGAAATGAAGGAAAGCAGCCCCATCTAGGCCAGAGATCTACAATCTAATTCACATTTATATTGAATTAGACTCCAAATTATCCTAACTTGTAGAAGTACTTGGCTAACTGACAAAGTATTCTTGCAGGAACTGTCAGCTTCTGCAGATGCTGCATTTCAAACCTTGACAGTGTTTAGGCAACTTTTTTTTTTTTAATTTTCTTAACTTTTTTTTTCACTCATACAAACTTGATAGGTACCCCCATTCCCTTCCCTCCATCCACACCTTCCTGGATCCCCTTGTTCCCGCCCTTTTTTTCTCCTTCCTTCTCCCCCTCCCTCCCTTTCTCCCAGTGGGGGTGCATTTCTGGAGCATCCTTCGCAGTGCATGTCAAACTTCCCTCTGGGTCCTCCTCTCTGATGAGGTGTAAGGACTCAGTGGCATTGCCTAGAGCTCTTTTTTGTGTTCCCCTTTAATATAGGAACACTATTGTGGCTGTTAATCCCTTGCCTCTAAGGATCCTAGTGCCTGTGATCCGTGCTAGACTTTGGGAGTTCAATGATATGTTGGTCATTGTGCAGGACATGCAAAGTCCTATTGTGATTACTTTGGCCCTAACTTGTGTGGAGTATCTTGCATATCGTTGCTCCTCCCCATCTTTAGGCTCTTACTATCTTACTGCCTCCTCTTCCACAAATTTCTCTGAGATTTGGGATGGGGAGAGATTAGGTTGGCCTGGTTCCAGGTGATTAATGTAGGGTCTCTGATATTCTGAATTATGGTTTGCTGTTCCTGCAATCCCATTGGCTCCATCCTGATGGGTAGAGTCTTATTATAAGAGTAGATTGAAAGGTAGATGGAATAAGAATAGGAGACCGCGGTGAGGGGAGGGTCAGTCTCCCATTTGCAGGATGGTTACTTTCTATCTGTCAGACTCTATGCCCTCCCTGTCTGGTGAGATCAAACCCCATCAGTTGCAAGTGATCAGGAAGGAAAGTCTGTGAGCTTAACCAGATGTCTCATTACTTACTTGCAGTACTTGATGGTGGCCTATTTTCTCTGTTATAGCATGATCCCCTCTCTCCTTGTTTCTGGCGGGGCCCTCCCTCCACTTCCCTCCTGTTTATAATCTTTGCAATTACTGTAGGTGTTACAGAGATTTATCTTTGAGTGTGTCACTAAGTGGGTTTGGTACTAGTATCCACCTTATTAGGGAGTATATACGGCGCTTAATTTTCTGTGTCTAGGATACTTCACTCAATATAATTTTTTCTAATTCCATCCATTTTCCAGTAAATTTCATTAATTCAGGTTTTGATGGAGGAGTAGTATTCCATAGTATAAATGTACCACATTTTCCTTATGCACTCGTCAACTGTTGAACATTTGGGTTGATTCCATGACTTTGCTATTGTAAATAGTTCTGGTATGAACGTGGCTGTACTTGTGCTATTAAGGTGAATTTTTGCTGTATGGGGGGTTGTTCCCAAAAGTGGAATAGCAGGGTCATATGGCATTTTAATCTTTAGCTTCTTTAAGAATCGCCAGATGGCTCACCAGAGTGGTTGCATAAGCCTGCATTCCCACCAGCAATGTAGGAGAGTTCCCTTCTCGCCACATCCTTTCCAGCATTTGGTGTTGTATGTATTGTGGATTTTTGCCATCCTAACCAGGGTGAGATGATGTCTCAGGGAGATTTTGATTTGCATTTCCCTGATGGCTAAGGATGCGCAGCCTTTTTTAAGATATTTGTTAGACATTTCAATTTCTTCCCTGGTAAAGTTTCTTTTTTTTTATTTTACATTTTTTATTATTATTTCCGCTCATACAAACTTAATAGGTAGACCAGTTCCCTCCCCCCTCCTCCTCCCCCAAACCCCCTGCTCCCCCTCCCTCCCTCCCCATCTCCCAGTGCCTCCCCCCTAATTCCCAGAGAGTCCTTTATTGTTATGCCTAACTCTCCTCTTGGTCCTCCTCTCCGATGACGTACAAGGACCCAGTGGCATTTCTCTGAACCCTTTCTCGTGTTCCCCTTAAGCATAGGAACACTACTGTGGCTGCCAATCTCTTGCCTCCAAGGAACTTGGTGCCTTTAGCCGATGTTAGACTTTGTGAGGTCAATAGTGTGATGGACATGGTGCAGGGCATGCAAAGTCTTATTATGATTGCTTCAGCCCTAACTAGTGTGGAGACTCTTCAAATCATTGCTCTCACCATCCTTTTGCTCTTACAATCTTACCGCCCCCTCTTCCGAAAATGTCCCTGAGCTTCAGGATGGGGGGAGATTAGGCTGGCTTAGTTCTATGTGGACGATATAGAGTCTCTGAAGTTTTGGATTGTGGTTTTGTTGATTTTCTTTTGCAGTTTTGCTGCTCCTGCAATGCCCTTCACTCCATCCTGATGGGCACTGTATGTCACCCCCTGGTCAGAGACAAAAAACTGTTAAACTGGAGTATTGTTATAATAGCACATTCAAGGGTAGATGTAATAAAAGCAGGAAACCTCGGTGAGGGAGGGATCAGTCACCCATTTGCAAAATGATCTCTTTTCATCTGCCAGACTATATGCCCTCCCCTTCTGGTGAGATCATACTCCCTCAGTTGTACATGATCAGGAACGAATGTCTGTGAACTTAACCAGGTGTCACATTACTTACTTGCATTCCTCGGAGGCCAATTTTCTCTGCTGTAACATTGTCCCCTCTCTCCTTGTGTCTGGTGTGGCCCTCCAACCCCATCCCTCCTGTTCACAATCCTTGCAATTACCGTATTACATAGGTTTACCCTTGAGTGTCTCAATGTGGGCTGGGTGAGTTTGGTACTAGGAGCCACCTATTAGGGAGTACATACAGCGCTTAACTTTCGGGGTTTGGAATACTTCACTTAATATAATTGTTTCTAATGACATCCAATTCCCAGCAAATTCCAGCAATTCATCATTTTTGATGGCTGAGTAGTACTCCATTGTATAGATGTACCACAGTTTCCTTATCCACTCGTCAACTGTTGGACATTTAGGTTGATTCCATGACTTTGCTATTGTAAACAGTGCTGCTATGAACATAGTCGTGCTTGTGCTATCGAGGCAAACCTCTGCTGCATGGGGGGTTATTCCCAAAAGTGGAATAGCAGGGTCATATGGCATTTCAATCTTTAATTTCTTTAAGAATCTCCAGACGGCTCGCCAGAATGGCTGTATGAGCCTGCATTCCCACCAGCAATGTGGCAGAGTTCCCCTCTCTCCACATCCTTTCCAGCACTTGTTGTTGTTTGTATTGTGGATTTTTGCCATCCTGACTGGGGTGAGATGATATCACAGGGAGGTTTTGATTTGCATTTCTCTGATGGCTAAAGAAGTGGAGTATTTTTTAAAGATATTTGTTAGACATTTTAATTTCATCTCTGGTAAAATTTCTTTTAAGTTCCAAGGCCCATTTTTTAATTGGGCCATTTGTTTTCTTGGTGTTTAATTTTCTAAGTTCTTTGTGCACTCTGGACAGTAGAGCTCTATCAGATATGTGGTTAGTGAAGATTTTCTCCCATTCTGTGGGTTGCCTTTGAGCTCGCATTACAATCTCTTTATGTGAACAGAAGCTCTTTAATTTCACAAGATCCTAACTGTTGAGAGTTGGTAGCAGTGACTGTGCCATTGGATGTCTGTTTAGGAAATGTTGGCCTAGCCCAATCAGCTCAAGGGAGTTCCCTACCCGTTCAGTTATGATTTTTATAGTCTCTGGCCTGATTTCAAGGTCCTTGATCCATTTGGAATTAAGTCTTGTACATGGTGACAAGTATGGGTCCAGCTTTAATCTTCTGCATGTGGAGATCCAGTTTTGCCAGCACCATTTGTTGAAGATGCTGTTCTTTTTCCATTGGATTCTTTGGGCCCCTTTGTCAAAGATCAAATGGCTGTATTTTTGTGGGTTTGTATCTGGGTCTTCAACCCTTATCCATTGATCTGTGTGTCTATTTTGGAGCCAGTACCAGGCTGTTTTTATAACTATGGATTTGTAGTATAGACTAAGGTTTGGTATGGTAATACCTCCAGCAGTGTTTTTGTTACTCAGGATTGTTTTTGCTATCCTGGGTCTTTTGTGCCTCCATATGAACTTTGAGATTGTTTGGTCAACTTCTTTGAAGAATTGCTTTGGGATTTTGATTGGTATAGCATTGAATCTGTATATTGCCTTTGGTAGGATGGTCATTTTTACGATGTTGATTCTGCCAATCCAGGAACAAGGGAGGTCTTTCCACCTTCTGGTGTCTTCTGCTACTTCTTTCTTTAGGGTTTTAAAGTTTTCATTGTAAAGGTCTTTTACCTCCTTGGTTAGGTTTATACCAAGGTATTTCATTTTTTTAGGGGCTACAGTAAATGGGATTGTTTCTCTCAAGGCTTTTTCACTTCTTTCATTCTGGGCATATAGGAAGGCCTCTGATTTTTGCACATTTATTTTGTATCCTGCCACCCTGCTGAACTTCTCAATTAGTTCCAGGAGCTTCCTGGTGGAGTTTTTGGGATCACTCAGGTACAAGATCATGTCATCTGCAAATCGGGATAGCTTGACTTCTTCCTTGCCGATTCGAATCCCTTTTATGTCCCTTTCTTTTCTTATGGCTTCAGCTAAGACTTCAAGTACAATATTGAATAGAAGTGGTGAGAGTGGACAGCCTTGTGTAGTTCCTGATCGAAGTGAGAATGCTTCCAATTGTTCCCCATTGAGCATAATCCTTGCTGTGGGCTTGTTGTATACAGCTTTTATTATATTGATAAAGGTTCCTTCCATTCCTACTGTCTCTAGCGTTTTGATCATAAAAGGCTGTTGGATCTTGTCAAAAGCTTTTTCTGCATCTATCGAGAGTATCATGTGGTCTTGGACTTTGGACTGGTTTACATGATGAATGACATTTATTGATTTGCGTATGTTGAACCAACCTTGTGTGCCGGGGATGAAGCCTACTTGTTCCCTGTGAATGATCTTTTTAATATGTTTTTGAATCCGATTTGCTAAGACTTTGTTGAGAATCTTTGCATCTGTGTTCATCAGAGAGATTGGCCTATAGTTTTCTTTTTTAAGTGAATCTTTATTAGGCTTTGGGATTAAGACGATATTAGCTTCATAGAAGGAATTTGGTAGTGTTCCTTCCTTTGCTATTTGATGGAACAGTTTAAGGAGTATTGGTGTTATTGACTCCTTAAATGTCTGGTAGAATTCTGTGCTGAATCCATCTGGTCCAGGACATTTTTTGGTGGGAAGATTCGAGATTACTTCTTCAATTTCCTTATATGTTATAGGGCCATTTAAGTAATTCACAACTTCCTGATTCAATTTAGGTAAGATGTGTTTACTTAGAAATTCATCCATCTCTTTTGTGTTGTCAAACTTCACTGAGTATAAGTTTTTGAAATATGATGTTATAATTCTCTGGATTTCTTGGGTATCAGTAGTGATTACTCCATGTTCATTTCTAATTTTGTTAATTTGGGTTTTCTCTCTCTTGCTTTTGGTTAATTTAGCTAGGGGTGTATCTATCTTATTGATTTTTTCAAAGAACCAGCTTTTTGACTGGTTGATTTTTTCTATTTTTTTCTTAGTCTCGATTTCAGATATTTCTCCCTTATTTTGCTAATCTCCTCTCTTCTACTACTTTTGGGATCAGATTGCTCAAGTTTCTCTAAAGCCTTAAGCTGCATCGTTAAGTTATTTATTTCTGATGTTTCTATTTTTTTGATGTAGGCATTAAGAGCTATGAACTTACCTCTTAGGACAGCTTTCATTGTGTCCCAGAGATTTTGGTAAGTTGTATTTTCATTATCATTCACTTTCAGGAAATCTTGAATTTCTTTTTAATTTCTTCCTGAATCCAGTTCTCATTCAGCATCATATTGTTAAGTTTCCAGGAGTTAGTGTATTTTCTCTTGTTTGTTGTGTTGTGGATGTCCAGCTTTAGGCCGTGGTATTCTGATAGGGCACAGGTTAGAATTTCAACTTTTTTGTATATGTGTAGATTCGTTTTGTGGCCCAATATGTGATCTATTTTGGAAAAAGTTCCATGTGCTGCTGAGAAAAATGTGTATTCTTTGGTGCGTGGGTGAAAATTTCGATAGAGATCTGTAAGGTCCATTTCTTTCAGGGTTTGATTAAGTTCCAAAGTGTCTCTGTTAAGCTTTTGACCTGTTGATCTATCCCATGTTGAGAGGGCGGTGTTGAAGTCCCCAGGAATTATCGTTTGGGGGTTGATTTCTTGCTTTAGACGCCATAGGGTTTTCTTAATGAATGTGGAGGGGCCCGTATTGGGTGCATAAATGTTCAGTATTGTGAAGTCTTCCTGGTGAATTGTACCTGTGACTAAAATGTAGTATCCATCTGTGTCTCTTATGATTTTCTTTGGTTTGAAGTCCACTTTGTCTGAAAGCATAATTGCTACCCCTGCTTGTTTCCTGGTTCCATTAGCTTACAAGATTTTGGCCCAGCCTTTCATTCTTAGGACGTGCCTATCTTTTGTGGTGAGATGAGTTTCCTGAAGGCAGCAGATTGTTGCATTGTGGTTTTTAATCCAAGTTTGTAATCTGTGTCTCTTAATCGGCGAGTTAATATCATTGACATTTAATGTTATAATGGAGAAATTATTTTTAATTCTGGACATTTTTTATGTTTAGTAGATTTTGTAAGCATGTGTTTGATATTTATGTTTTGGTGTATTATATCTTCCCTTCTGTCCTCTTGGATACACTTGTTTTTTTCTTCAAGCTTGAGTACCATTTCTAGCATTTTTTGAAGGCCTGGTTTACAGATCTGTGCCTTTGCAAGATGCTGACTTTGTGAGGTCCTAGTGTGTTGGACATGTGCGCCGGGCATGCATGTCCATTATGTTGCTTCGCCCTAAAAATGTGTGGAGATCTTGCAAATCAGTGTCCTCCCCATCCTTTTGCTCTTACACTGTACCGCCCCTCTTCCGCAAATGTCCTGAGCTTCAGGAGGGGAGAGATTCTGGCCAGTTCTAGGTGGTGATATAGAGTCTCTTGAAGTTCTGGATTGTGGTTGTTGATTTTCTTTTGCAGTTTGCTGCTTGCAATGCCCTTCACTCCATCTTGCTGGGCACATGTATGTCACCCCTGCAGAGACAAAAAGCTCTTAAACTGGAGTCTTATTTAAGACACATTCAAGGGTAGATGTAAATATATACCAGGGAATGCAGGTCATATGGATGGCAATGGGAGGGGGTCAATCACCCATTTGCAAAATGGTTACTTTTAATCTGCCGACTATATGCCCTCCCCTTCTGGTGGTTCATACCCCCTTAGTTGTAAAATGATCAGGACGAATTGTGAACTTAACAGGTGTCACATTACTTTCTTGTAGTCCTTGTGAGGCCTATTTCTCTACTGTAAATGGTCACTCTCTCCTTGTTCTTGTGGGCCCTCTACCCCATCCCTCCTGTTCATAATCCTTGCAATTACTGTAGGTATCAATAGATTTACCTTGAGTGTCTCAAGATGGGCTGGGTGGGTTTGGTACTAGGAGCCACCTATTAGAGAGTACATACGGGCTTAATTTTCTGGGTCTGGGATACTTCACTTAATATAATTGTTTCTAATGACATCCATTTCCGGCAAATTCCAGTAATTCCATTTTTGATGGCTGGTAGTACTCCATTGTATGATGTTACCACAGTTTCCTTATCCACTCGTCAAATGTTGGACATTGGGTGATTCCATGACTTTGCTTTGTAAACAGTGCTGCTATGAACATGTCGTGCTTGTGCTATCGAGGGAACTCTGCTGTATGGGGGTTATACCCAAGTGGAATGCGGGTCATATGGCATTTCAATCTTTAATTTCTTTAGAATCTCCAGACGGTGCCAGAGTGGCTGTATGAGCCTGCATTCCCACCAGCAATGTGCAGAGTTCCCCTCTCTCCAATCCTTCCAGCATTGTTGTTGTTTGTATTTTGGTTTTTGCCATCCTGACCGGGGTGAGAGATTATCTCAGGGAGTCTTGATTTGCATTTCCTGATGGCTAAAGAAGTGGAGCATTTTTATATTTGTTAGACATTTTAATTTCATCTCTGCTTAAAATTTCTTTTAAGTTCCAGGGCATTTTTTAATTGGGCCATTGGTTTCCTTGGTGTTTAATTTTCTAAGTTCTTTGTGCACCTGGACAGTAGAGCTCTATCAGATATGTGGTTAGTGAAGATTTTCTCCCATTCTGTGGGTTGCCTTTGACATCTCTCTATCTGAACAAGAGCTCTTTAATTTCACAAGATCCCACTGCTGAGAGTTGGTAGCAGTGACTGTGCCATTGGATGTCTGTTAGGAAATGTTGGCCTAGGCCAATCAGCTCAAGGGAGTTCCCTACCGTTCAGTTATGATTTTTATTGTTCTGGCCTGATATCAAGGCCTTGATCCATTTGGAATTAATCTTGTACATGGTGACAAGTACGGGTCCAGCTTTAATTTCTGATGTGGAGATCCAATTTTGCCAGCACCATTTGTTGAAGATGCTGTTCTTTTCCATTGGTTCTTTGGGCCCCTTTGTCGAAGATCAAATGGCTGTATTTTGTGGGTTATATCTGGGTCCTCAACCCTTATCCATTGATCTGTGTGTCTATTTTGGAGCCAGTACAGGCTGTTTTTATAACTATGGATTTGTAGTATAGACTAAGTTTTTTGTATGGTAATACCTCCAGCAGTGTTTTTGTTATCAGGATTGTCTTTGCTATCCTGGGTCTTTGTGCCTCCATATGAATTTGGGATTATGGTCAACTTCTTTGAAGAATTGCTTTGGGATTTTAATTGGTATAGCATTGAATTTGTATATTGCTTGGTAGGATGGTCATTTTTCGATGTTGATTCTGCCCATCCGGGCAGGGAGGTCTTTCCACCTTCTGTGTCTTCGCACTTCTCTTTAGGGTTTTAAGTTTTCATTGTAAAGGTCTTTTACCTCCTTGGTTAAGTTATACCAAGGTATTTCTTTTAGGGGCTACAGTAAATGGGATTGTTTCTCTCAGGGCTTTTTCACTTCTTTCTTCTGGGGATTGGAAGCCTCTGATTTTTGCACATTTATTTTGTATCCTGCCACCCTGCTGAACATTCTCACATTAGTTCCAGGAGCTTCCTGGTGGAGTTTTTGGGATCCTCAGTGTAAGATCATGTCATCTGCAATGGGATGCTTGCTCTTCCTTGCCGATTGAATCTCTCTTATGTCCCTTTCTTTCTTATGGCTTCAGCTAACATTCCAGTACAATATTGAATGAGTGGTGGAGGTGGACAGCCTTGTCTAGTTTGATCGAAGTGGGAATGCTTCCAATTGTTCCCCATTGAGCTAATCCTTGTGTGGGCTTGTTGTTATAGCTTTTATTATATTGATAAAGGTTCCTTCCATTTACTGTCTCTAGCGTTTTGATCATAAAAGGCTGTTGGATCTTGTCAAAAGCTTTTTCTGCATCTATCGAGGTATCATGTGGTCTTGGTTTGGACTGGTTATATGATGAATTACATTTATTGATTTGCGTATGTGAACCAACTTTGTGTGCCGGGGATGAAGCCTACTTGGTCCCCATGAATGATCTTTTTATATGTTTTTGAATCCGATTTGCTAAGACTTTGTTGAGAATCTTTGCGTCTGTGTTCATCAGGGAGATGGCCTATTGTTTTTTTTTGAATCTTTATTAGGTTTTGGGATTAAAACGATATTAGCTTCATAGAAGGAATTTGGTAGTGTTCCTTCCTTTGCTATTTGATGGAACGTTTAGGAGTATTGGTGTTATTAACTCCTTAATGTCTGGTAGAATCTGTGCTGAATCCATCTGGTCCAGGACATTTTTTGGGGAAATTCAGATTACTTCTCCATTTCCTATATGTTATAGACATTTAAGTAATTCACAACTTCCTGATTCAATTTAGTAAGTTGTGTTTACTTAGAAATTCATCCATCTCTTTTGTGTTGTCAAACTTCACAGAGTATAAGTTTTTGAAATATGATGTTATAATTCTCGGGATTTCTTGGGTATCCGTAGTGATTACTCCATGTTCATTTCTAATTTTGTTAATTTGGGTTTTCTCTCTCTTGCTTTTGGTTAATTTAGCTAGGGTGTATCTATCTTATTGATTTTTCAAAGAACCAGCTTTTTGACTGGCTGATTTTTTTCTATTTTCTTAGTCTCGATTTCAGATATTTCTCCCCTTATTTGCTAATCTCTCTTCTACTACTTTTGGGATCAGATTGCTCAAGTTCTCTATAAGCCTTAAGCTGCATGTTAGTTATTTATTTCTGTGTTTCCTTTTTTGATGTAGGCATTAAGAGCTATGAACTTACCTCTTAGGACAGCTTTCATTGTGTCCCAGAGATTTGGTAAGTTGCATTTTCGTTATCGTTCACTTTCAGGAAATCTTGAATTTCTTTTTAATTCTTCCTGAATCCAGTTCTCATTCAGCATCATATTGTTAAGTTTCCAGGAGTTAGTGTATTTTCTCTTGTTTGTTGTGTTGTGGATGAGCTTTAGGCCGTCGTAGTCTGATAGGGCACAGGTTAGAATTTCAACTTTTTTGTATAGTGTAGATTCGTTTTGTGGCCCAATATGTGATCTATTTTGGGAAAAGTTCCGTGTGCTGCTGAGAAAAATGTGTATTCTTTGGTGCTGGGTGAAAAGTCGATAGAGATCTGTAAGGTCCATTTCTTTAAGGGTTGATTAAGTTCCAGGAAATCTTCTTAAATAGCAGCTCATGTACGGAGCATCTTAGAAAATTAAAATATTTCTGTGGAGTGTGTCGCAACCAATTCTCCAATCTCTTCTGAAAAATATCATGAGAGACACGTGATTCCGGGTACTGCTCCCTGGGCATTGCCAGCAATTCTGTCCCGCTTCGCATGCGTTAGGATGTGCGCCTTCAGGTTTTGGACTGATAAAACCTCTTGTGCAAAGTCGAAGGGACAAGCGAAGCGCAGCTCCCCGGTGTGGATGCGCCGTGGGTGTGCAGGTTGAAGTCCAGGGAGAAGCGCTTCCGGCAGCCTTGGAACGTGCACCGGAAACGTTTCCTCCGAGTGCACCAGCAGATGCGCTTCAGCTTGGAGCGCTCCAAGAAGGCCTTCCGCATTCGGCGCACACGTGCTGGCGGGGACCGTGCACGATCAGGTGCTTCCGGAGGGCCTGCTTATCCCTCAGTCTTTTGGGCAGCCTCTCTCAGGGCACACCAGGGACGCAGGGGCATCGCAGGGTGTCGGGGGCTTCTTTTTAGCAAATTCTGCGAGCTGTTTAGGGTCTGTAAGTCAACACGGGTATCCTCCCTGGGGAAGCTTCTTGCCCGTCATGTACTCAGAATAGCCCTGCAGAGAGTCCTCTCTAACCATCACGTGGATTAAGCTCTTGTGTGACCCTCTTCTTCTATACTCCAAAGAACGTTCCAGAAGGGTATTGTTCAAGACATGTTGGAAAGGCCTTGTTCTGACCCACCCTTCAGTCTTCAAGGACTTAAAAAGCAAATTTTCATCGGAAATGGGTTCGAACTTGCCTCTGTTACACACTGTATGTAGCAGTAGGGGAATCGTCTTCACCAGCCTCCTGGTCAGACTCAGGGCTGGTCTTCATGCCACGTTCATCATACACAAGAGTAGGTGAGTGGAGTGGTTCCATTCTCATCTGGCGGCCCTGCCGGCCTGGTCTGCTTTGGTTTATCCCTGGTGGGGGATCTTCTCTCGGCCCTTTGCTTCCATTTGTCTTCATCTTTTCTTCATTGGTTGGTCATATTGTCTTGCCTGCTTCCTTCTTGAAGGCTTGCACCAAGGAGTCCGCCACACCCAGAGAATGGTGATCTGGAAGGGTCGCCTCCAGCAAACACCTGCTCCGCTGAACTGTATGCTGGGAGCAAAGATCTTGCCTGTCTTCTTTGCCACGTGGTCCAGCACCTAGTCCATGGGCCGGGGCTGGGCGATGCGCCAGGAGCGGCTCAGAGCCCTTCTCCGCGAGGTGAGACAAAGGTAGAGGGTCTGCCTTCCGCCAGCCGCCGAGCGCCTCTCCGCCGCGTGCTCACGGGTAGGCCCGCCCCGCCTTCCAGTATCTTTTTGACTTTAACAATCTCTTCCATTGAGCTGGTTAATTCTCCCACTTTGTCTTCAAGATCTGAAATTCTATCTGTGTTCTTGTAGGTGAGTGAGTAGCCTGTTTACAGTGTAATGTCGGCTTCCATGCTTGTTTTTCGAGTTTCTACTTTATTTATTTATTTGTATGTCTATTTATTTTACCATTTTTCAACGTTTGCTGAAGCTCAGGGATAGTGCTAAGAACATGAAATTCCTTCTGTTTCAATTCCAGTTTCTCTTCAATGCTTTAATTTGTGAAAGATGCTTTAATTCTTTTTCCAGAGTCTCTACCTTTAATGTGATTTTCATATTTGTTGTGCTTGAAAACTGCTTTTTGCCCTCAGCAACTTTTTTTTAAGTGCTTTATCAACGCTGCTTCCATTTCTTTGGAAAGATTTCCCCTCCCCCCTAATTTTCCATTTCTCTGAGATTCATATCATACACCAATAATGTTTTTGCCCATTGGAAATTCGCCCCGTTCTTGAGATCCGGAGATGCATTCTTTAATGAAGCCGATAAATTAAGCGATCATTTCCTGCACCATCTCAGTCAGGAAGAACCGCTTCCGGTAACCCTCGGCCCACAGCCATTGCCCCCATTTTTGGCGTTGGCGTTGGCGTTGGCAGGGGAAACGCAGAGCAGGGATTGGGATCAGTTTGCGCTGGCGGCGGGACACATATCAAGGTTCGGTTGGAGCTGGCGGAAGAGACGCAGATCCAGGTTCGGTTGGCGCTAGCTGCTGGGATGCAGATAGGGGTTCGGTTGGTGCTGGCGGCGGGGACGCACAGCCGAGCAGGGGTCGCTTGGCGCTGGAGGCGGAGATGCAGAGCAGGGGGCGGAGGCAATGGAATAGTTCCAGAACAGAAGATAGGAAGCCCCAGAAGAGGGGGTGATGGAGTCACACCGCGTCGCCACGCCCATGCGCTCCCCACACTTCAGGTGCTTGCTGCCGACTTGATTGCTGCGGGCGGGGGTCCAGGCACTCGCTGCGGAGTGCGCGCTCGCTGTGGGACCCTCGAACGCTCCCGGTGGTCCCGAGCACTCGCCGCGCTCCGGAAGCTCTCTGTGCGGGCTGCGCTGGACCTGGTACCTGCCTCTCGCGGCAGCCGGTGCTCTCCAAGTCCCCGAGCTCCGCGAGCTCGCGGCAGTCACCCGGGGCCCGCTCGCACTACACTGCCGGATGCCCGCGCGTGGTGGGGTGAAGCCGGGAAGCCCGCGTGGCCAGGCTGCCACAGCGGCGGGGTATCTTGTGCCGCCCCTCCAGGACCCACACCTAATGGCGGACCGCCTGCCCGGGGACCGCAGGCAGGTAAGGTCGCTTGGATGCTCTTATTCTTAATGTTTTATCTTGAGGGCTAATATTTTAATTTGGGTGAAATCCAAGTTTGCCTTCTTTTCTCTTAACTTCCTTTTCTTTTTTTAATATAAAATTCTTTTTCCACCTTTGATGACCTACCTACGCCATGTTTTGTTGTTTTTAAAGCCTAAGCTAAAAACTTGGAAATTCCTACCACAGGCAAGCCACATTCCTTGCCTTTGTGTACTTGTGTGCAGATGAGCCCAAGGTTACGCTACCAGGGCTAACTCAGTAATGACTCCAGATTGGAAAGGGGGAAAATTAATGCCCAGTTTTAAACGAGTGAAGGAGAGGAAGGATTTGGTAATTACCAGTTTTGTAATACCTATACAAATTCTTATTTGTATTAATGGGTGGACAATAGACATCAAATCGCCTCAACCAATGAATGTACTGTTTGCCAGAGGGAATGGGGGTTGCTGACCTTGAGCTAGGAAGATTCTCCTAGAGTATATGGATGATTCCATTGTAAACACAAGCAGATGAGTGTCAAAATATTACAACATGAGAAAGATGCTAACAGCCTTTGCTGATTTTGGAGATAGAAGGAGACTACAAGTCAAGAGGCAAGGAAATGAATTCTCTTCCAAGAGTCTTAGAAAGAATTACAATGACCTTGGGATTCTAGCACAAGGGTAGTTGCCTACATTACTACCCAGGCAGTTACAGGCACACCAGAAGAGGAATTGTGGGATAGGCTAATGCATAATGCATGATGTCTTTTACATCATCTCTATACAACAGCTTTACCAAGCGTATTCATGTGCTAGAACTTCCATAATGGAATGCCAGGCCAGAGTCACTACAGAGCTGAATTACTTTCTTATAGATACGGAGACTGGAGTCTAAAATGAAGGTGGCAGTGAGTTTGGTTTCATGTCATAATAGATAGATGCCTTCTTGCAGTCTCTTCAGTGGTCTTTTATCTAAGCATGCAAAAAGAGAAAGGTTGGATGCCTCTTCCTTTCTAATACCAGTCTTATTGAAGTAGAATGTCCTTCTGATCCTTAAGACTTCAGTTAACAAATTATTTCTTTAAAAGCTACATTTACAAATACATTAAAATTTGAACCACTTTTTCCTGGCTATCTTGAATAGAATTACTGCCAGATAGTCTGATGAATGAAATATTTTGGTATAACTGAGTTTCTGTAAATAAAAACTACAGACTTCTTTGCATATAATATTATTAGCATGACTAATAGCAGCTATTGTCAGTGTAATATAAGCAGGGATCTGATGAAACACGTATGTAGTTATACTCTATAGGACTAACTTTATAAATGTAGCCAGCCATGGAAACTTACACACCTTCAATCCCACCAAACTTCTAGACCAGGCTGAGCTACATAGTGAGACCAAGTCTTCTTTAATCAATTAACTAAACAGTAAGCATAAGCTTACAATTGACATGTTTGAAAGAACACAATTTCACATGTAAATTTACCTACATGACAGTTGGTATTCGCAGCAAATAAAACTCAGGTAGTCCTTGATTTGTAGCTTCAGAATGCATGGATTTTGGTTACCATGACTTCAGTAATACAAATCCCCTAAAAATATAGCTCAAATTTGAGTCACCATGATATATCAACTGATTGATTAATAAATAAAATACGAACTTCACTGCTTGCCTTCAGTTCACCAATCTGTATAAGTTAAGATATACATACTGATACAGGATTTACTTCCAATCTTCGAATAATTGGTCACTATTCATTTATCAGGTAGATATGCAGATAATAGGTCATGTGTTTGTAGTGTTCTCTTTTTAGTGCAATGACAAACACAATTGACATTTAGCAAACTACATAATGAAAAGGAAAATTGACTAATAAATGTGAAAACCCAAGAAACTAGAAGTAATAAGGCTGGACATTAAAGTCAAAGGTAAATGGAGTTATAGAAGTAGCTGATAGTGGAAATGTCAATACTGCTGCTAGTTTCTATCATTGAGGACCTTAATTTAAGGCATTGGCATGAACGTTGGGTATTGATGACCCACTGTTTTTTGAAAAATGGCTGGCATCCTTAGAATGATAAATCTAGCTGGCAACGTTAAAACATCCTTATGTTGACTTTTAGCTCCCAATCACCTATGGTGGTAATTCCAATTCTGAGTATTAGATAGCACTATCATTATAAAATGATCTCTGCATATGAAGTTATATTCTTTCTCAACTAACTTCCACTCTGAGGCACTTTGAAAATCAAATGAAGAATTTTTACTAGATAAGTAGATATATCCTATTTCTTTTGAAACCATTATGTCTCTTGGTTAATTTTTTGTAGATTTTCTATTGGAGCTTATGAGCTGGGCCAATTCTCATCCCCCAAAGATGTTAAGATTTAACAAAACACTTAGACACCCCAACTTGTTTGCAATACCTGTGTATCCTTTCTTACTAACCCATGGTGGATAACTCCCTCCCACACACAACACCATTGGCTCCTAGCATTAGCACCAAGGGAACAGATTTCTATTAAAACGTTTTCCTTCTGGCCCACTGCCTGGAACCAAAAGCCTCGTTTTCCATGAGCATATACTCCACTACAGGTTAGCTACATAGGGTAAAGTACTCACAATCCAAACTTCCCTATGAGAATTGACCTCATCTCAAAAAGGAAGCTATTTGACTTTTTAATCATTTAGAATTCCAGAAACACCAAAAATCTCTTCTCACAGGTACCTCCAGGTTGCTCCTTATTTCCATAATCACCATTTATATATATTTTTCCCACTCATGCTTGATCCTCAGTATTTTGCTGCTTAGCATTTTATTGAGTAGGTGTTGTCAGTATCCCTCACCAAAGCAACTGAAGCTATTAAAAGTTATTACAAGTAATACCTTAAATCATCCCACCAAGCAGGGTGATTAAAATAATTTTTAAAAAAAGGAAGAATGGGTGAGAGTGAGCTGGTTCAGAGGGTAAAGGTGCTTCCTGCACAAACCTGATAACCTGAGTTTCATCTCTGAAGCCCACAGTAGGAGAACCAACTCCTGAAATTTATCCTCTGATCTCCATGCAATACACTACTGCAGATGTGTGCCTACACACATACCCCACACTAACATACACACAATAATAGTAGTAATTAAAAAAACTTTTATGTTAAAAAAGGGGAAATCATTTAAAAAATAAGTACTATAGTGAGGAAGGAGAGCCAATGAGTTAGAAAATGTAATATGAAAGCTGGGCATGGAGGTAGACCAGCACTCAAGAGATTAAGGTAGGAGGATCAGATCATTCTTGGCTACTTGGGAAGTTGGAGGTCAGTCTGGGATTCATCAAATGCTGTCTCAAAAGACAAAACAAAGGGAAAAGAAATGAAGAAATTACTATATCCAGTTTACAAAACAAAACATTTTATTTGACAACAGACAAGTCCCATCTCCCACCCCCATTTTCTAACTGTGATATGTAGGTGTCTTTAGAGTGTTTTTTGGTAGTCATCCATGTTGAGCAAAGTTTTTCAGTCTTCAAAACACATTTCAGGGCAGTTCAAAAGTCTGTGTCTTCCATTTGTCTTAACATTTTGGCACAGGACTCTTTGAGGTTGATGAGTAGAAGTGAAGTCATTGCCTTTAAAAATAGATTTGTTCACCACAAGTTAATTTACATAAGCAAAGCGGATAATGACAGGATTTTTACTTAACCGGTAGTGTTGATGTCAGAAACTGTGAAAGGAAGACTTTTGGTTACGTTTTCCTTTCCACTTTCCATAGCTGCATCTCCCATCCTTACTACTTTTAGCTGATACTACACATTAAAAACCAAACATTTCATCTGATGCCTTGGTCAAAATGTACAGTATGAAAATTACAAAATTGAACCTCAAAACCTTTTCAACATGACTCCATCTACCAATTGTACTTGCCATTTATCTATTTCCTTCTTCATTTATGGGTCATCATTAACTTGCCAAGCAAATGATAGTCTAGATACTTTGAAAGTATGCATGAGCTGCAATATGAATTGTGGTTTCAGCTTTGAGGCAACTTAGAATAGAGATCACATTGATTCAGGTAATAAATTCCATTCCCATATAACGCAAAGCTTAGCTGATAGCCATTTACAATATTTATTTCTCAGGAACTTTTAACAAATAAGTACCTGTTCTCAGCAATTGTTGGAATTGCATGAAAGTAAGAAAAAAGCAATCCCAATATAGGCCTCAAGTAATAATGTAATAATGTTCTTAAGACCAATGGAGAACAGAGGAAAGTTGCTCTGTAGACACAGGCTTGACCTTTTCTTCACTCTTCCTCCTTCCCACCCTCTGTGAGTGAATTAAAAATAGAAAAGGTCAAAGCCTAGTCAAGGCTCCATTTAGAAGGCTTTTTGTTTGTTTGTTTGTTTGTTTGTGATTTTTTTTGTTTTTGGTGCTTTTTCCAATTATTTCCAATTTTACTATTCTTAAACTTTAGGCAAGCATGTTAAAATTTTAGGCTGTTTTCATCCACCGGCATTACTATAACAAGCCCTCCTTTAAGGAGAACATTTCTAAGATATAAATTACTGTATGCCATCTGATGACTCTTTCTGAAAGAGAACTATTCAGGCTGCTTATATGCATCAGCATAGAAAGGGGCAAAGAACTGAAAACAGACAAAATTTGTAAATACATTTCAAAACCAGCCGTGGCTCAAGTATATATAGATTGTTCATCAAGGTTAATGCTTAATGAGACTGGGGTTGGGTGGCTGTCATCTCTCCTAACCAGTAGTGTTCATAGTCATATGTAAAAGAAGACATGTAAAATGGGGAAATGAAGGGTCTGTTGCACCAAGGGCTCACTACAAAATCCAGCTTCCTGCTCTTCATAGTGGCCAGATTAGAAGAGATAAGGATTACGACATAACATATGTGTTAGTTAGGGACTAAGCCATGCCATTAATTAGAAAAGAGGTCAAAAAGGACATTCCAAACATTTTTCTGGAAAGGCATGTATTTTTTTCCATGTCTCTGGAACCAAATGAGGAGTTATGGATCTTATCCAATAAGCTCCTAAATAACATTTCTAAAATGAATAACTAATTGAGAGAATGAATGAATAGCAATCCTCCTATATCCTGGCCTCTGAATCAGTTAAAGCAGGTGGTTTTTAGTCAAGAAAATACCTTGACCTAATAGATACTTCACTTTAAAAAGAGCATCACTTTGCTTCTCATTGCACCTGCAAGTCACACTAAGTACCTTTTAGAACACATGTATTTATTTCATTTATCATTCAATATCATCTTCAATATATATATAAATGAAAAAATAGAAAGCCCTCTTATTACCACTCTGGCAAACGTGCCCATGAGAAGGTGATCTATTTATTTAATGCTCCTTCTCAGTGTCTTACACATCACAACTGCTTGGTAAGTGTTTTTCAGCTAAAAAGAGAGCTATAGTCTCTTATTAAATGAGTTTCTGTCATAAGTTACTGAGATAAAGTGCATCTTATGTTCTTTTAAATTACTTATCAGTATAAATAACTGCACTTTATTCAGATTTAATACTTTTTTACTAAATATGAAAATATTTTTATTAATCACATGTCTTAGACCTGACAGTGAGCAAGTATCTTTAAAGTCAGTTATTTCATCTTGATTCTCCTCTGAAACACTTAAAATATAAGAAAAGCAGAATGCTTAATGAATTAAAGAACAAACATTTGACCCTCTTATTAGTCTTTTGATTTCAGACTAGACTAATAATAAGCAAATGCCTTTGGAATTTCCTGAACTAGGAAAATGTCTCCATTTTATGTTGCATGATTCTTGCCTTTTCTTCCCCTTTGGTTTTCTAAATCTCCAAGGCAAGTCAGTGGGTCATCTACACCAGACCTACTTAACCAGTTCACCAAGCATAGCATCTTAATGTGAACTGTCATCAAATATTATTTACTCAATCACAAAATCAAAGATGGTTTATAGGCTAGAACAGGAGCACATACCTGTAATCCCAGTACTTGGGAAACTGAAATAGGAGAATCACTAGTTAGAACCAGCCTAGGCTGTGTCAATAGACCATGTCTCATCTTCAGCTGTAATCAGTCATCTGTTGCCCTTTAGACTAGGTCCACATCACATCTCTTAATTTTAGGACCTAAATTGTCATATTCCACATTACACTCTTATTGTGACATATTTCCTCACATACTCTCTGAGTGTGTGGTCAACCAACTGGCATCTCTATTTTAAGAGATGTTGGAAATTCGAGTAAGTGGGGCCTAGCTGGTGTGGGTGAGCAAATTCTTCAAATCATTATGGTGCCACCTGACCCAGGTCATTTATTTTCACTCCTATCACCAACTATACCTCCTTTTATTGTTGGTTGGTTTGTCCTTCCATCTCCCAACTTTTTAATCAAGGCAGGGGTAAATATCCTTGTAAACAGGATATACCACTTAACTCAGAATCTTAGCATACTGTCTTAAACAAATCCATTTTTCCAGTTTCATTCAGTTACTGGGTAAGATTAGTAGTGGATTAAGTGGACTTTTAGTCTTGATCTCACACCTATTCTTTTTCTTTTGTAAATACTTCATTATGCAATTTTATATTCTAGGGTGTGTAGTGCTATACTTCACAGAAAAAAGTAATCACTGTTCAGTGATTTAAGTCAGCAGTTAATTTCTATCTTTATAGAACTTCATACTTCATAAACTTACACATAGACCTGTTACAGGTACAGTAGTAACGATAATAGATTTTTGTATCCCCACTTTCTGGGGATAAGAGCAAATAATTGTTCATTTGGTATATACTGCTTAGTTATATATAGCGGCTTAGAAATTATAAACTCGTTTTTCCACAAAATTTCTTCTGATACGTAGGACAAACTATTGTCTTTGTATCTCGTTGCCTAACAAGGGCAATGGTGTATAATTGATGATTGCCTTGCATTCTTGCATTCATCAGATTAATGCCTCAAATATTGCATCAGACTTTGTATCTCATTGCCTAACAAGGGCAATGGTATATAACTGATGATTGCCTTGCATTCTTGCATTCATCAGATAATGCCTCAAATATTATATTCAGACTTTGTATCTCACTGCCTAACAAGGGCAATGGTATATAACTGATGATTGGCTTGCATTCATGCATTCATCAGATAATGCCTCAAATGTTATATTCAGACTTTGGATCTCACTGCCTAACAAGGGCAATGTTATATGACAGATGATCAGATAATGCCCCAAATATTATATTCAGACTTTGCATCTCATTGCCTAGCAGGGGCAATGGCATACAAAATATGATTGCCTTGCATTCTTGCATTCATCAGATAATGCCTCAAATATCATATTCAGTCTTTTAGATAATAGATGAATGCCTTGCATTTATCAGATAATGCTTCAAATGTTATATTCAGCCTTCATACCTCATTGCCTAACAAGGGCAATGGTATATAACTGATGATTTCCTTGCATTCTTACATTCATCAGATAATGTCTCAAATGTCATATTCAGACTTTGTATCTCATTGCCTAACAAGGGCAATGGTATATAATAGATGATTGCCTTGCATTCTTGCATTCATCAGATAATGCTTCAAATGTTATATTCAGCCTTCGTATCTCATTGCCTAACAAGGGCAATGGTATATAACTGATGATTGCCTTGAATTTTTGCATTCATCAGATAATGTCTCAAATGTCATATTCAGACTTTGTATCTCATTGCCTAACAAGGGCAATGGTAGATAATGGTATATAACTAATGATTGCCTTGCATTCTTCCATTCATCAGATAATGCCTCAAATGTCATATTCGGACTTTGTATCTCATTGCCTAACAAGGGCAATGGTATATAATAGATGATTGCCTTGCATTCATGCATTCATCAGATAATGCCTCAAATATCAAAATCAGACTTTGTATCTCATTGCCTAACAAGGGCAATGGTAGATAATAGATGATTGTCTTGCATGTTTGCATTCATCAGATATTCCTCAAATGTCATATTCAGACTTTGTATCTCATTGCCTAACAAGGGCAATGGTAGATAATAGATGATTGTCTTGCATTTTTGCATTCATCAGATATTCCTCAAATGTTATATTCAGATTTTGTATCTCATTGCCTAACAAGGGCAATGGTATATAATAGATGATTGTCTTGCATTCTTGCATTCATCAGACAATGCCTCAAATATTATATTTACTTTCAACAATTAATATTTACATGATAGTAAATATGATGTGATTTTATAAGCTCAGGAATTAACACCAGATAAGATAATCAGTAGTTACAATTGCATGGTATTTTAGAGTTCGCAAGATGCTAACATATACATTACTTTCAGCTGTGACCACAGTCAAATATGGTAAGTCTGATGTCTTCAGTACCCATAAGAGTGAGCACATATGGTAGGCAATCAATATTGATATACTCATCAAACTGATATTTAATCCTTTAGTTTATAGCTGTTTGTTCATTAGTTTAAAATTGGCCTCACTGTGTTCTGGGCTGGCATCCACCTTTTGGGCTCACATGGTCCTCCTGGTTTAGCCGCCTGAACGCTGGTACTGTGAGTATGCATCACCACACCCAACTTGTATAATTATACTGTCCACATTGTGAGTTGAGAATACAGTAAGGATTTTTTAGAGACCATGCTTATTTTACAGAAATTACACCGAAAATGCGTAATATCTTAGACATCGCTTTACAGTTTAGATGGCATACTCATAGTATAAATTCTTCCTCTGTTACCTGGGCAAATGTGCTATTAACTTACCCACACCAGTAAAGTCTTGATTAAGCATTATCTCATTCCTTAATTGAATATGAACAGTACCGAGTATAAATTGTTCTTATTACAAGGCAGAATTAAAAGAATTTATCTTGGATTTCATGTGTCCAAAACAATACCTGGTAAGAGATGGTTAGTATTCACTTATCATACACATATTGCCACTAAGAGCTGCATAGTGCTTTAGTTTACATAGCACTTCAATATGCATTTTCCTTCTGAAATTTTAGTTTTATATAAAAATACCCATATTGACATCTCCAGTGACTAACATAGTGTTTGGCATATTGCGGGTCATTGCAATAGCATAATCATCTGTAGTTTTGGGAAATTGTGTAGTTTAAAACAGTCTATGTATTTTCTGTTCTGTTGTCTAGAATAATGTATTTTTGCTCAAAATTACGAGAGCAGTAGAAACACATTGGTCTTAAAAAATACAGATTACTATTCATTCAACTCTCACTATATTTACATAGTATTACATTTTTGACATAGCACCTTTTTACTTGTGCTTCTTATAATACATAGCATGGCAGAATGCATTCATTAGCACTGAAACTTGTAAGTTTTCATATGTTTCATTGTTTGCAAAGCACATTTACACATTTTTCTTCATATCATCTGGATGTGATCACAAATAAGCATCACATCCTTAGTACTCGGTACAAGAACAGGCACAGAGATAGAAATTAACATTATTTAGATATATTCTCTGGCATTTATATCACGATTTCTTAAACAGTGCAGCGGGTCAGACCTATTTGACTTAAAAGCAAACAATGATTCTTAACCTTTTGAAAAGGTTGTCTGAAAAGAGCACACAACTGAGATCAAATGCCCCATAAAGTCTAATTTATCTGTAGTCTGATCCCTTATAAAAATACTGTGATAAATCCTAATCATTGCTTCAAGTCAAGTCAAATTGATTTGGGATTGTTAAGCCCACTGATTGCCAGTGTGCTATTAATGAGCACATATTACTTATTTTTGTTTTTGTTCCTGTGATTTACAATGTTTTCATACACATCAGTCATTTAAGTCAGCTTCCCTCATAAAGCGGTCAGGGAACCAAGGGAAAGATTAAGCTTTTTTTTTTTTTAAAGCCTCGGGGTGAGTATTAAACCCAGGAACAAATATGGTGAAATCCACCAAAGTATTTGGCCACTACTATGAGCAGGGAGTTGAGCCCTCAATTTGTCCCAGGCCCAAGCACTTTCTGTAACCATTACTAGAAATTCCAAATCCCAGGGGCTCACCTAAGCTCAAAGAAGGAAGGTGATGCTGGCTGGTACTTCTCAGAAGGCTGATACAGCTGGATATTTCTTGTCTAATTCTTCTCATTGGCCTGGAACATCTCTTCACATTTTCTCTAGAAAGCCTGACATTTTCCCCCCTAACAGCCTGATGTTTGCTTCTTTTCAGCCTAGGGCTTCTGAGATTGGGAGGCTAGAAATACATACAGTGTCTACACGGATGCTTTCTTCTGGGGGAGGAGGAAATAATAGCAAAAGTCAGACTAGACACATTGGCTGGATTTTGTTATCACTCTCAAGTGGAGCAGATGTGAAGAGAAATGGAAGCTTTTAAAAACATTAAAACTTTCAACAGATGGCTAAAAACCGTGATTAAAAACAGACTAAAAATTGACCCATGCATAATATTGACAATTTAGAGGTATGTTCTTTTAAGATAAATGGCAACATTGCAAAATACATCTCAAACAGATTTGAGTGGAAATCGGAGAATTAGAAAGGGAAAACTGAAAATGTCCAAGAGAAGGAGGTTTAACAACAGGAAAGAGTTGGATTTTAGGTCTCCAAGTTCCAGTGTTTAATCTTGAGATACTTGTTTCTCTTAGGCCTTCTGTCCATTTGAGAGGCCCAAGTCCTGACCTTCCATCCTTAAGTCTCAAGGATAGCTTTGGGTTTATCTCAAGTTCGTTGTGCCTTGTGTCCTAGGTTTCAGTTGTAGCTTGGGTCTTCAGCATTCTGTCTAACTTAAGACTCAAACTGCCATCCAGCTTAGGTTTTCTGTACATCTTAGTTCTTACTCTTTTGGTCTCAGACCTTAGCTTCCATCTGTGTTGAAACACAGCCTTTTCATTGTAGTTCTTAAGTCTGAAGTCACGAAGAATGTGTCTTCCACTTTGGGTCTTTGGCTTCTATTCATCTTAGGTAAATCCTGCCATTTTTATCTAGGATCATCTCACGGGGCAGCCTGGCACGAAGAACAGTTCTGCAGCTGACATTCTGCACCTGTTGGAAAGGGACAAGGGAGTCCCTTTCTCACACAAACATGCACATATGTACATACAGAAAGAAACATCCAAGAGAGGACTACATAAATCAAAGATAGAAGGACATAGACTCATAAATAATGGAAATACTCAAAGATGAGTAGAAGAGAAAGACACAGGCAAGCAAGAACAAACAGTAATGTTGAAATGGGAAATAACATAAAACAAAGAGACACAGGTACAAAGGGCCCAAAACCACAAAACAGCCCAAGAGAGGCAAAAAGGAAATGCAAAACAGAGAAAAGTGAACTGAATAGAAACAGCAGAAAAGAGGCCAGAATCAGAAAAAAGTGAAATGCTGAATCAACAAGGAGAGGAAGGGACGAGGAACAATCAGTTCATATATACACAAATGGCATAGCATTCTTAGGAAGTAGGGGAACATATCACATGTGATCTGCAGAGGAGATATGAAAGGAAGTGAAAGGAGAATCAGGTCCAAAAGAGCAAAGAGAAATAGCAGCAAAATGGAAAACAATGAGAGAAACACATCTAAGATAAGGCGTAGATCACACTTAGGCACAAGAGGAGAAAATAGGACAAAGATACACGTAGAAGAAATTAGCAAGAGAAACATGAGAATGGGTAGGACACACTTTTAGACTTAAAAGAACAAAGACACTTACGAAAGACACAGAAAAGAAAAGCTTAGAAGAAGACAAAAAGAAGTGACAAAGCAAGGAAGAAACAGACAAGTAAAGCAAAGAAAGAATGGACAAAGGAAGAAATAGACAAAGCAAAACAAGAGTGGACAAAGGAAGAAATAGACAAAGCAAAGCAAGAGTGGACAAAGGAAGAAATAGACAAAGCAAAACAAGAGTGGACAAAGGAAGAAATAGACAAAGCAAAGCAAGAGTGGACAAAGGAAGAAATAGACAAAGCAAAGCAAGAGTGGACAAAGGAAGAAATAGACAAAGCAAAGCAAGAGTGGACAAAGGAAGAAATAGACAAAGCAAAGCAAGAGTGGACAAAGGAAGAAATAGACAAAGCAAAGCAAGAGTGGACAAAGGAAGAAATAGACAAAGCAAAGCAAGAGTGGACAAAGGAAGAAATAGACAAAGCAAAGCAAGGGTCGACAAAGGAAGAAATAGACAAAGCAAAGAAAGAGTCTACAAAGGAAGAAATAGACAAGCAAAGCAAAGAAGTAGGCAAAGGAAGAAATAAACAAAGCCATACACTTAGGAGTGAGAAAAACAAAGTGCAACAATCAGAAAGAAGCTAAGAGAAAAAAGATGCAATGAGGGACACAAGACACACACACACACACAAGAAAACACAAAAACATCATTAGTAACTACAATAAATGATTATTTACCAGTATAACTTAAATTACTATCAAGAGCAATAATAGTAACTATGACTACCACCACTGACATAGATGCTTGTCTACTTAAATACAAAAATATTTCAGCTCCATCCACCACTGAGTGTTAGTGGTTAAACTTAGAAGGTAGGCTTCTTAATATTCTGTTACAACTGTTTTCTAATTTCCATGAGAATCCAATGCCATAGGTACCTGCATATTTTGAAGTACCCTCACAAAACACCTACTCAGTCTTTTTATTTTCTAGCTTCACTTTGTATTCAAGAAAACTGACTTAGTCTTCACATCTTTCCCAATTATAATGGATGCTTCAGGGTCTAGATTTCCTTTTACACTAAATCTTAACAGAGATGGATTCTCACATGTGAGAAATGGGAAAGTTCCATTTTTAAGGCATCACAATATTTAAACCTCTAGGAAAGGCAGAACACATAGGCAGTAAATGAATAATGCAAGTAGAGGCTAAATTCCTTTTTGATACAACGGGTAAGCAACTGATAAGAGAGCCTGACTGTCCTTCTGTCATATATTTGACCCCCTTTCACATTAGACTACCATACTACACCAACACCACCTTGCATCAGACAGAAGTCCTCTTGGATTTGCAATGCCAGTAACTTACTCTTTTCTTTTATTTTAAGTTGCTACAGTGTCAGGCATGATGATCTTCAGGTAGGAAAGCTTCCTTTCTTCAGCATATTTGCATTTCATGATAATACTGGAGATGCAGCTTTTTGTACAGCTTTTGGGAAGGATAATGTATTGACGGCTATGAGAAAGAGAGAGAGAGAGAGCGCCTATGTAAATGCCATTAAAGAAGTACTGTTGTGTTAGAGTTATAGAAAATTCAAATTAGTGAGCCATAAAAAGTCTTTCTGTAATTTAGAAACCTATAAGATTCAAGCTTTTATGGTCATAGAAAAAATATGAATGTGATTTCCTCATTCCACAAAAACCATGATGTATTTGGTAATTAACATGTCTGTAATCTGCTGATGAGTCCATAAAGGCATCACCAGTCATAACTTTGTACCTTTGGCTGATAACTAGAGTCCTGTTCACAATACCAGTCAGCCAGAAAGGAATCTCTTAATGATTACTAACTGACATACCCAAAACAAGCCAAGGAAAAAGAAAGCAGCAACTAAGATTAAAGTATCTTGATTTAGAACCATCAAAATATAGCAGGAGTACAGCATTTCCAACTATTTATTGTCTGAAAGAATTGTGAGATAGATCTTCCTAGACATTTCTCTTCTTGGTTTTCTAACAAGGTGTTAATAATTTTATTTATTTGTTTGTTTAGTTTTCACAGGATCTCACTATTAATCCAATATGATAAAACTCTTGATTTTCCTCTCTCCCCTCCTAGGTGCTGGGATTACAGACATGCAGTCTCATACTGAATTGCTCCCCTGTTAAGAAGCTATTTTTTTTTATCAAAGCAGACACGGAGTGATAAGTACAGCCTCACTTGAAGGCTAACTGTAATGTTTATTGGGGAACAAGGCCAAAAATTAGAGTATTCTTTATACATTTACAGAGAGCTTACCCATCTTGATAAGTGGTCCTCTTTCAGTCTTCGTCTTCTTATCTGGGTCCAGACTTTAGTAAAACCTCCTGACCTATAGGGAGCTGTTGCTCAGTGATAGTGAACTATTCCCTTGGAGGATCCTCATGCCCCATCTCCACCTAGGGACCGTCAAAGGGAATAGGTCACTAAGACTGCAAAGCAACTAGCCTATTCTTCTGGGGAAGATCTGGAGAAAAGAAAAGAGAAAAAAAATTATGAAAATTAAACATGCCGGGAAGTGTGTCTCCTTGGTAACTAGCAGTTGTATTTGTACGGATTGAGAGATGACCCTTACAGGTTTGTACAGATCTGTGTTTTGGTTGTCAGCCCAGTGACATAAGAACTGCTCTAGCTCAGTTCCTTTCTGAGCATTTCCCCTCATCTCCAAGAGCAATTTAAAACTGACTAATAGACAGAGCTCCCAAACTTTGCTTCATTCTCTAGTTTCTATCACTAAGCAATTTTCACAATGTAGATTTTTTAAATGAGCAATCCACGTTAATCAAAGAGCCTGCCACCTAGTTTTGTGGCATTTCCCTCTTTTAATTCGTGCTTTAAGTAGGACAATGTTGGAATATTGCCAGAGTAAATATAATAGTGTTCTACTCAATCCACATAGTATGTAACTGGTCTAATGACATGGTACTTCCAGAGTTCTATGATATTCTGAGAAACTGGAGTTGTCACAGGCCTATAGAACCTCAGTTTATGATAACTAACTACTCTATGCTAAACCTCCCCAGGTTCAAAAAACTAGGGATCCAGGCATAAATTTATACAGGTTCTGAGAAATGGGAGAGCAAATATGCTTGCTGTTATCACCCAACTGGAACCCAGCTCTGAGAATAAATAAAATTGCCCAAATGCATGATAGAAAATTGTGTAGGAATTGCTCAAAACTGGCTCATGTCTTGTACTTAAACAAAAGCTGCATAAAGCCACACTGGAAGCCCAAAAAGAGAAAGTTAGCCAAACTACCTTTTTCTCCAGGTGGCCTAGAAGTTATCCACTCCGATTAGTTGCAGTTTGTTCAGATGTCTCAACAGGAATCTGGATCTTCTTATCCGCTGTCTGCCTCCTTTTGGGTCTGACGTGCTGAGAAAGTCCTTATGAAGAAAGACAAAGTTCCTATTAGGCTACAGAAGCCATTGAGAAAACCCCAACAGTAAAATTAAACAAAAGAACAAGAACACCTAGGAAGTTTATTTTGAGCAATTGAAATATGACTCCAAGACTCACCTTTGGATGCTATCTAGCAGTCACCCTTGTAAAAATCGCGCTGTCCTTCTGCTTGTGTTGGGGCACAGAATCAGTTCCAAATTCATCCCTTTAAAACAAAATTCCAATAATAGTTGCATGTTGATACTGAATGATAATTGGATGAATAGCAACACAACATTTCATACACATAAACCAGTGTTTCTCAATTGAGGTGGTAAGAACTCTGGGGTTTTGTTGGCTATATTATGGTTTTACTAGTGGTTAAAAAGAAAGTCTTTGAAAATGATAGTTTGAAATTGGAAAACATGTTTATGCTCCTTTCTTTTCTTTATAATGAGCTTTTTTTTCTCCATTTTGTTTTTTAAGTTTGAGTAATAATAAGACAAGTAGAACCATATAAGAACACAAATGTTCCTGTGAAGAAGGGACAGGAGAACCTGGCCCACCATAGATAGGGAGAGTGGGAGTGCATGCTGGACAGTGGACAGGTTATGTGAAAGTGAATGTACAGAGTTCTAGTCTGGTTCAACCGCAGGGTTTCGCAGCATTAGCCAGAAAAATCCACTTCTTCCACTTCATGAAGGTGTAGGTCATGCACATCTTCATCCACGTGTTCTGTTGAGTTCTTAAAGACTGGGTTTATGTACAAAGTCCTGGGAGAAACCACTGGGCAGCTTGGGAGGCAGCTCATTCAGAATATTCCCGAAACAGCCTGAAGATGGCAGTAGGTGACCAGCTGTTCATCTCGTAATTGCTGGTGGAAGCTGGAGAGGGACTGGGACATGGTGAGATTTTGTTTTGTTTTGTTTTGTTTGGTGGGACTCTCCTACCTAGTTAACCATGAGGTCAAAGATGGTCTCCTGCTCCTTGGTTTTAGGGGGTGACAGCTCTACAGAGACAGACTCATAATCCAGATATACTACTGAACAGAGCAGTAGGCTCTGGGGCCATGTAGGTCCAGGTTATCATAAAGGAATTGATCAGTGAGCTGCCTGCTTATCCCTAAGTCAACATCTTGATCTCTCTCTTGAATTTGATGGAATGGTAGAGGCTTCATGTCTTGGTACATAATCTGGTGCTTCTCTCACAGGTATGACAGCTCCACGTCCCTTTGAAGTTATCTTGCTTGAGTTCTTCAACATTAACTTTCTGGATGAAGAAGGCCTCCAGATGCATCTTGATGGCTTACCAAATTTCAAATCCTCCAGGCTCTTCTGCAGGTTCACAAGGTTTCCTTCGGAGGCACCCTTGCTGGTAGTGGACTAGTCATTGGCAAAGGTAAGCTTGACGGGTGAGTACCAGCAGCACCAGTTTCTTCTGGACCAGTATCTATCTGGGCTCTCAGAGTCAGGCTTTCTATCTAGGATCACAGGAGGTGAGCTCCAAGCTGTAGTGTCTAAGTAACCTGACGTTGGGTGGCACTGGGGTGCTGGGAGTGTTGGTGTTAAGGTAACGGGAAGCACAAGCCTTGGGTAACTTTCTTAAGTCATACACATACTTTTTAAGATATCAGAAAATGTTCCTTTGAAAAACATTTCTTTCTAAAGTATTGCTTGAGCTTGAGAGACAATGGTACAGATCATGTTTCCAAAAACACTGAAGACCATTGTATATATTATGCTCAGTCAGATGTTAAACAATTTATCTTTAGGCAATATTGTTGAGCTTTGGGAGGTGGGGTGGAAAACAAGCTTCCAGAAAGTGTGGATAGGAATTAAAATGGTCAGTGAAAGAGTAATATATATCATTTATAGCGATTTTGTTGCATGTATGGGGGTTCACAGACATAAGAACAAATTTAAAGTTTATATGCAAGAGCACTTTGTCAGCTGGACCTTCATGTTTGTTCTATACTAAGGAATATAAATTGATTTTTTTGGGGGAGGAATGCATGTTAAACAAAGATGGAGAGGAAATAGGTAGACACAGGAAGGTTTGCTTATGAAACCTTCACTTTCTCCATTTTGCCACTTGGCAAAAAGATTGCAAACTAAAAAAGTATCTCTGAACTGTCTTATCTATGGTCATCTCTTCTAAGATATGAATACAGCAAAATGGTGGCAGGAACTAAATTATTAAATTTATAACCCCAGTTCCTAAACTTTGAAAAGCTTAAGCTTCTGAGATGTGTAGTCACTGATGTGCCACCATTGGTATATAGTCAAGTATAACAGCTACACCCTTTTTCTTTGTTATCTTTCCTTACCTCCAAAAGAGGCCAAGATGCAGATGATTTTGAAATAAACCAACTGAATTATTCAGCTGGCTGCAATATTAATTGTAGCCTGGATAAGGGGAAAGTAAGCCCCTTTCTGTCTTTTAAGTTTATCCTGTGACCTTCCAACTCCTGTGGGTTCATCCTTTTTTAAAAAAATTATTGTCATTCACACAAGACATTTGATCATCTATTAAAATGATTTCAAGTGTGTTGATAGTAGGTGTTCAACAATATAACTGCCTCAGGGATGAAATTCACCATTTTCCCCCTCATTTCAATGTATCCTAGCATAGGGCTGGATACACAATATCAATTCTGTAATTCATTGGTAAACATACTCATGTACATATGAATTACACCTTAAGAAGAGACAGAAAATTATTAAACCCTCTGGCCTTTGGGGGTAGCATCAAATAAGAAATAAAAGAATTATTCAATATTGCAAAGTAGTACTTACAGCGATCTGAACAGCTAGAGAGTCTTCTTATAGCTGTCTAAGGAGCTGGTAGTTCAAACTGGAACCCGATATCGGCTGGTTTTTTGACAGTCTTCTCAGAGGAGTAGTATCATTTTTCAGTGAGTGCAAAAAACTGCTGTTGTGATGATTACTTATTTTCATCAGCAGTTTCATATTGAATACTTAATGGCCACAAAACAACCTTCACACTAGAGGCTGGGATATTATTTTTTTTACTAGGCAGCTCTCCTGTTGAAGTTTATGCTCAGAAGAACTAGATCTTGGCTTATATTTCTTACAATACAAAATGGGGAAACTAGTCCCATAATTTTAAGATAGTTCTTCAAGGCACATCAAATTTTTACTAGAATAAATGGTATATTTTATATAATAGATTATCAGATATGGTGGCCTCTGATTTTCCAAAGTAACTTAATACATGTTCTTTGGTTTGATCCTTTTACTGCACAAAGTCTTTTTTATAAAAGCAGTGCTTAGTATTAGAGATGCAATTTTAAGGATTAGAAAGTTTAGGTAGATTTTCTAAACATTAATGATAATAAACGCCACACAAATATCATTTTTAAATGGCAGTACAGCTCAAACAAAGACACGAGTCTTAAGCATTCCACTCTAGAAATCCTTTGGTAATACCAAACTAGCAACAGCCACATCAATCTATCCACAGACTTATCACACTCAGTAAAATAAAAGACATTTGTCATAATTTACTTTTACTTTGAAAGAAACTAATGGCCAGGCAGTCAACTCCACCTTGCAATACAAATGTCTTTAAGAAAGAAAATATTAGCAAATTTTTTGTTTGCATCCTGGCAATTGGCACTCTGCAACAGCAATATACAAAGGAAAACAAAATTTCTTAACCAGGCAGTCTGCTCCTAAAGGAAGAATGTAGAGAAAGTGTAAATCTTCCTTCTCTGGGAGACACTTTATAATGAAAGCCTCAAATAAAAGGTGGCAATCCGGCTCCCTGAGCGACTGTCTTTTGCACATTGAAGTCTTTTGCAGGTACGCACGAATGGCTCATGTTCCCAAAATGTGCCAATAATTAGGATTGGGATAAATTAATAAATGCAAGAGTGAAGGTTCATCCAACTAGTTCAGGCCTGCTTTTGATAGTCTACACGCATAAACACATCAAGGTGATAGGGAGATCTTAGGCCAATGGGCTTGTAACTTGAAACAATGAGTACTGTGTTCATTAGTGACACAGAGGATATGTTGAGTAATTGATACCACTCAGAAGTAGTGCAAAAGGGAAGGGGGTCCAGGTCTACTATGTGGGACTAAGGAAAGTGTAACTGAAATGTTGCAGCCACATAAAGTGGGTAAACTGATTACTTTGAGGATTGTTGATGTCTTAAGTCCAAGAGCAAGGAGACTTGCTCAGTTAACATTACCCAACCAAAAGGCAGAAGGGGCACTGTGTGGGGGAATTGGTGAGAGGGTTAAAATCTCATTTAATGACTGGACGATTAGCATTTAAGCGTCCACAGATCTGGAGTGGGAGAGGGGGAGCAGGGGTCTGGAGAGAGGCGTTAAGACCTCGTGGGAAGTAAGTGTAGGACCATGTTATTTGGGATTTTATATACTGGAACAATGCAAAAGGAATGGAAATATGGGTCATCGTTGGATAAGGATGTGCATGGTATACTGCAATGAATATGCTTTATTATGTCATGGGAAAAATGGAGGTGGGGGATGTTTGCACAACAAGGTGAGGGAGGAAATAAATTGCTGATTAATAGTCCCATGATAAATTTTACCATAAACAAGCCATTGGTAATTACCATTGTGCTCATTACAGTCCCAGGAGATGTTTTAGATAGGTCACCAGCCCCTGCAGTAACCAAGGGGATGTGAGGAAATAGTATCTTAGGTATATATAATTGTAAATATTCACAATAACAAACCAGGGGCTTAGTTGATCATTGTATAAAGTAGTAACTACTAATCAGTACTCTTGATAATTGGTATTGTTGCATATTCATTGCCCAGGAGCTGAGATTATAAATAGTTAACACTTCTCAGCAACATCAATCAAGATAGGAACATAAGAATCTTTTCTGCTACACAGGTCCACGAGCACAACTGTGCATATTAACATTCATAAGCCTGGGGTTTCGCTCATAATTAACATGCCTCTTATGTAAAAGGAATACGAGTATGAAATCCTCCAAAAGTGGATAATTGCATTAATGCACATTGAAATTCAAAAGAAGGGCTTTAGGTATAAGTAAGTATCTCTCTGCTTTAAAGCAAAGAGTGTTGGGAGAGAGGTCCTAATATAAAATACACTTAGAAAACCTTTAATGTATATGAACTTTCCAGGTGAAAGGTCTTGGGTAGTGGCACTTCCTGCTGAAAATATTAAGGAAGTAGGTGAGATCCTTTTCTAGTGCACAGAAAGGAGGAAATGCAACTGTACATACTAATAGTCCAAAAGTAGAAGGCCTTAGTTGATCAGCATGCCCTGCCATATGGCAAAGGAAAGGCAAAAGGAATATATATAACCTTAGTCTGCCGACAGAGACAAAGAAAACGTCTATTATGTGTATTAATGGTTTACTAGTGGGGACCCTAGAGAAAATCAGTATCCCCTACAGTAGTGCAAAGGAGATATGATAGTACAAAATGTTATAGAGCTTTAGACAGCTGCAATTATGCATATTAACTGTCCATATATAAATATCTTAAATTGTGGGCACTGCTTATTAAAAAACTTATTTAGTGCACAGGAACCCATACAAATGCAATTACACATTAACAGGCCAAGAGAACAGGACTTCAAGATCACCAGCCCTGATGTGCTGCATATGAAAAGAAAGTAGGCAGAACTTTTGTTAAATTACATGAAGTGTCCCGATTGGTACATTAGTACTACTAATAGTACATTAGGTACGTTAGTGTTCAAGAAACATAGTGTGATCAATTAAACCACACCCTTTGTATAAATATAAAGATCTTAAAGTAGTAGACACTCTCTCCTAAGCAAAGGGAGTGTGGAGGAGAGGGTGTCTTTATCTGGTGTCCAGAAACGTTGAGAAGTCAAGAGGGACCCTTGATGTTCTGCAAATGGGTCTGAAAATAGAATCTTAATCAAACATAATGAGCCATGTACAGTTATGCCCATTAATACCCAAGGTGCATGGTTATGATCATTATAGTTTTACACCTTGACTATTCAAATGCAATAATCTTCTGCAGTGCACATTCCCTGCTGAAAGGGAAGGGCAGAAGTGCTTTCCTTCTGTAGTAAACAGAAAAGGACAAATAAAATTAGACATTTTAGCAGGCCACAAAACGGAACATTTTCCAAACGTAATTATCATTATGCACATTAACAGTTTCGGAAAGGAGCCTTAAGAGTGCAGCACCTAGGCCCATAAAGTAAATGGATCAGACAGAAGTTTAACATGAAGGATCATTGACAACTGTGATCATTTTTATTGTCTCAAGAAATGGCCTGCATGTTACTCCTTTACTTTGATAAGTACAAGAGTCTTGATCTAAAAGGCACAAATGTGGACTTGAGAATATGTACAAGACAAGTAAAACTGTGCACAATAACTAGTTAAGGATCTTAAGCACTGGCCACCTCCTGCTGGAATATAGAGTAGATGGGGTCTTTAACTGTTGCATACTGTTGGAGCAAAATAAAATATGAACAGTCACAATCAGAGAGCCTCCATGGCATGGTAGCATATAGTAGTGATCCCACACTTGGGATGCTGAGGGCGGAGGACTGAGTTCAAAGTCAACCTGGGCCACTTAGTTAAGTTCCAGGTTAGCCTGAGGCTCTATATTTCTTAAAAAACAGATTGACTCTTAGTTCTTAGAAGCCCCCAGAGCAGTGCAAATAGAAAAAGGACATAAGATGAGACTCTTTCATAGGGGGGGCATAGATTACTGTCAGTTACTTGCTTTAAGCAATAGAGGAGAGGCATGCAGGCTGTTATGCAAAGAGGGTATAAGTAAATGTGATGCTAGGGCAGTTTCACTCATTTATTATTGAACATAAAGCCTTGTATAATTAGAGAAGTCAAGATGCTGATTTCTTGTGAAGGGCCATAAATATTTGGAAATATGTGCAGTCCCTGTTTAGGTGAGGTGGGGAATGGGATCACGAGTGTGAGGCCAGCCTGGGATACATAGTGAGACTCTATCTCAGTCAAGAGCTGGCTGGGGGGTATTATAATGTTATAGTGTTACAGTGTTATAGTGCTTGCCTGTCATACCCAACGCCTTGGGTTCAATCCCCATTAACTGTAAGAAAGAGTCTCAATTTGGGCTGCTAGCATCACTTGCCATAATATTAAAGGGATGAAATATTACTTTATAGAGAAGGACCATGGATATTGGAATTTTGTGCATTTGTATCCCAGAAGAAAGTAATCATATAGGCAGTTAATACTCCTTATTATAAAATAAAATGCAGGAGACTGCATCAGAAAGGTTTAGTTGTGATCAGTTATCCTATCTGGCAATATCTTAATGCAAAGGTCTTGGGTAGAGGTCATCCACTGTTGAATGTGAAAAGGGCCATTCGGTTTTTTTATCCATTTTTTTTAATTAGGAAGAGGGATAAATGAAACTAAGCATAGTAATAAGGGACAACCAGGAGTAGTGGCACATGCCTGTAATACCTAGGAAGAGGAAGCAGAAGGATTGGGAGTTCAAGGCCACTTAAGGAAAGCCTGCCTCAAGCAACCATAGGTTGAGTGTATACTTCATTGATAGCGTACTTTCCTAGCGCGCAGGAGACTCCAAGTACTATCCCCAGCACAGAAAAAGACCAGAACAAAAGAAGTGGCCTTAATGGTTGCCACCCCTCTATTTCACTCATTAAGGTGTGAGGGCGTGGAATCTTGGTTAATAAGGAGATTTAGGCAACTGGAGTTTTGCAGTTTTATAAGAAGAGGCTTTAAGTAAGCAGTACCTCTTTATATTAAGCAGAGGTGGTGCAGGGACCTTGATATTAAAGATTCAGTTCCTAATGAAGTACAGTTATCCACATAAACTGTCTAGTGCAGAGGTCTTGAGTAGTAAGATTCCTCTGTTGAAATAAAGGGAATGGGCAGGACTAGTTAGCAATACCATATTCAAATCAGTTTATGGACATAATCGATTTAAGAGAAATAGTCTGGGGGTGATTGTGCCCCATTTCAGTATCCAACAGGAAACAGCGACCCTTTTAGTGTGCAAGTCTATGACAATTAGGACTAGCACATTAACTGTCTGGTAACAGACTTTTAAGTCCGTCCCTTGTGCTGAATACAAGCAGGGTTTAAACTCGGGACTAATCCAATGGACAGATTATAAGCAGTTAGAATCGCATTCAATACCAAAAGTGTTAAGACTACTGATTACTGCAGCAATGGTAGAATGGTTTCTCCTTTCTTAAAGAACAGGAGACCAAGAAGATGATAACTGAATTATTGATAAGAATGCTCTGATATGATGCTCTTGTTTAATTGCACTTCTGAATTTACATCTGAGGTACAAGATTTCTTTTTTCTATCTGGCATGAGACCATGGCCAAATGGGACTGTGTACATTAACTGAAAATGGTGATTCAGGCAGTCGGCATAGACAAGATCTCAGTCTAGTGGGATGAGTAATGGACAATTTATTTTGAGTATTGAATCAATGAAGATTGGAATGTCTTTAGGGAGAAGGTGGGCAGAGGTTGGGGTGGGAGATGGGGTTGGGGAACTGGAGTTAGGGCTAAGATCCTGGTGGGGGGCCACTGGGACTGTAGCTGGGGCTGGGGCACAACGGGCTGAGACACAGGGGGCTGGGGCTCGGACAGGAATAGGGTGTGGATGGGACTGAGGCTGGGCTGGGGCTGGGGCTTGGCTGGGCAGGGGCTGGGAGGGACTGGGCTGGGCAGGGGCTGGGGAGGGACTGGGCTGGGCAGGGGCTGGGGTGGGGCTGGGCTGGGTTGGGGCTGGGCTGGGTTGGGGCTGGGCTGGGTTGGGGCTGGGGCTGGGGCATTACTTTGTTGTTTGCTGGGATCCAGACTCGAAAGGAACTGGATGCTATGAAGCCAGGAAACCATGAAAAGTTAAAACATGGACATTGATACTCCAGTAAGTCTGATAAAAGACAGACTACTGCAATTTAAGGTTCCTGTATGGTAAATAGGTGATAATTAATTAGTGTAGCATCAATGAAGAGAACAAAAGCAAAGCCTGGACTAGCAGTAGACCTTCAAATACTCCTTTTTATATTAGATCACTGAGTTCATTTTGTATTAACTGTTTCTGTGCCATAAGACTCTTGGGCCAGTTTCAAAGAAACTAATTGGAAAACTTTTAAGAGTCAAATAATTTGAATACTGCCAAAAAATTAATGAAATGAAACTGAAAACTTTAAGGATTCTGAAATGAACTCTCATTACAGGCAATCAAAATGAATTGTACGAGTAAACAAAGCTCCTAAATAATTTCTGTATCACTTAACCAACTTAAATTTGAATTCAAACACTAGCAAGCTACATAAAATCAGCCTTAGGATTGACATTGAAAACGTTTAACACCAATCAAAACCCGACCCCAGCAGTAGCCACGGGGTAGGTTCTCGTTATGCACCTCTTGGCTAGTGATATCTGTGATCCTTTCAGCCCCGGTAGAATCACCACCACCTTTACACCAAGCATGGAGAACTAGTTGAGATCACAGTGCAGCTTAGCTCAGAGGAATAGACTAGTCTTAGTCTATTGTACCAATGCAGAGGAATGGGGTGAGACTTAGCCTGTACAGCCAGACGTCAAACACTCATGAGGCCCATGCTGGACAAATGCGAGAGGAAGTAGATAGGCCAAACCTTCTTGGAATGACCTTGGGTACTTAGTCACAAGAAGAGATTACCACAGGGCGTCTCTACCTTCTCTTATCTCTTTCTCTTCTTGTTTCTGATAGTGCCACTGTACAACCCAGGTGGGCCTCAAACTCAGGATCAGCCTCTGGATTTCAGGTATGTGCCACCACACCCAATTAGTCTCTTCAGAGTGGCTGGATAAAGGCAATTTTGAGGTACCAGGCTAACTCACTCAAGTCCTCGCAAGATAGTGTGCCACAAGAGTCCATTTTGATCCTCTACTGCCCATTTCTGACCAGTTAGGTCATGTGGCATCAACACTTCCAACACTCCTTTTTCTCAGCTTCGAGTGACTCGACTGAACCGCCCGCCATCTTAGACAGACTGCATCAAGTTCGCCTCGCATAAAACCCGCCAAGTTTGTACCAAGCAAAACCCTTCAAGTTAATCACGTGACCCGCCGCCATCTTAGGTACTCGACACGTGCCACTTCGTCCCTGCAGCCGGATCCACCAGGAAACAGACACGCAAAGAACAAAGAAGCAGCTAGACTTGTACAGCCGAGAGAGCTTAGGCTGCCATCTTCGGTTTTATGACCGACGATTTCGGTAGCCATGCTAATTGCTAGGTGGGGCTTTCTAACCTCGGGCACAGAAACTTGAGCCGCCATCTTATGGCGCTTAACCGTGCCCAGGCACCCACGCCAAACCACGCAGCGAAATCGAAATCTCCGTTTCAAGAGAAGTTTTTTTTCTCTCATTTTCACCTAAAGCCACGTATTAATAGAGCCATCATCCTTTTCTGCTTCCAACAACACAATCCACACGAAGCTCCGAGGAAATTCCAAATAGCGCATTTATAAACCTTTAACTCGTGCAAAGCACATGACTGCCTCAGCCAGGCCCATTATCCATTCGCCTCCCTAATTTATGCGTAGAAAACTGGCTTGCCTTCGGCCATGTTATGCGGCAGACATAAGATGGCGGGTCGCTTTTTCTCCACGCCCTCAACACCCACTGAGCTTAATTGCATAGTCATTTCTCTTAAGCAGCTGTAGCACCCACACACCACTAAATGACCAGCAGCCAGAAAGTAAAATTTGCAGGTATTCCAGACAATTCTGTAACTCACAAAACCAACATATTTCCAGCCATAAGAAGCCCCGATGGACGATGGGAAAAAAAAATTCAAGCAGGTATCCGCGGCCCCGATGGGCAAGGAAAAAAAATCAAAAAAACGAAAGCAGGTATCCGAGGCCCCGATGGGCAAAGAAAGATTTAGTAAATTCAGGTATCCGAGGCCCCGATGGGCCAGCAAAATACATTTTAAAAAAGAAAAAATGCAGGTATCCATCGCCCCGATGGGCTAAGGGGAAAAAATATAAACGCAGGTATCCGCAGCCCCGATGGGCAAAATTAAAAGGAAAAAGAAGGATGACAACAAGAAGAAGAAGAAGAAGAAGAAGAAGGAAAGTAAAGCGCAGGTATCCAAAGCCCCGTTGGGCAAAAAAAAGGGGGAAACCAAGAAAAACAGGTATCCGTGGCCCCGATGGGCAAAATATAGAAATAGAATAAAAGAAAACGAAAGCCATAAAAGATGTCAACCAAAAAATATTCCAAATACCTGAAAAAAATATGAAGAACATGTCAAGAAAATGCCACACGAAGATATGGAATTATTAAAGGCATTTTAAGGAATTTTGATATTTTCTAAGAGCACACAGAAAGCATGGTGGGGGGGGGCTTAAAATGTTCCTCAAGGAACATTCGATGGAGAGATACCTTCAGTTAGAGACCTCGCATCCGCGGGAGCTTGACAAAAATGGCTGCAGCAAGCAGTTGCAGGCTTTTAACTGAGAGGGGAGCTGAAGGCGGAGACAGCAGAAGAGGAGTGGCCTAAAAGATTAAAGATCCGACATTTTATTGGAGGCTTAGCTCAAAAAATGTACAGTAGAAAAAAAAAAGACTAAGAAAAAAATCGCAAAACTAAACTAAAATTGACATGACAGCAATGAAATGTCAGAAGTTCCTTCCATTGTATAATACTAAAGGATTACTGCTCTGCTAAATGGATTATGATAAAGACACATAAACTTTATTAAGTGATGCATATGGAATCATATACCATGACTAAATCTGTGTATTTGCTAGTCCAACACTCTACTTTGTATGGTTCCTTAAGTACTTATGAGTTAATTGGTAAGCAAGAGAGAAAGAAAGGAAGACATTTTATTTCACCAAATGGCTCCTACTTGGTCCTCAAACAGAATATTGCTTGTGATCTCTTTCTACTTGTTAAACTCAAGAGTCTTTTGGTCTATACCATCTTCATACTTCTAATGACCCCAAACTTTGGACCAATTATACAGAGTAGAGACATTTACTTCTTGTCACAAACTTGACTGGTTCAAAAATGGCTCCTCTAAAAGCTAAAGCACCGGTTGAGACTATAACTTCGGTAGAGTACTTGCCCCAAGAACCTGCCTATCCCACCAATTAACATTAGAGAACTGTCCTCTTTTTATCTAAAAACAACAAAAACCTACCTTAAGGCAATTTAGACACTGGGTTTTTGAAAGTCAAAAGGGCTCAACACTAGACTTTAATTAACAACTAAAACACCAAATGAATAACAAAGTATGCAAAAATTATTTTGCTTAGGGAATACTCATTACCTTCTAAGTACCCTCTCGGGTCTCTAATCTAACTAGCATGTGGTTCAGATAGGGCTAGAGGATCTCAAATTCGAGGCCAGGTGGGGATACTTAGCGGAGAAACTCCGTAAGGGGGGGAAGAAAAATCCGGGCGGTAACCAGAGGTTGGGGGCGGAGGTGGAATGAGTAGACACAGCCTGAGTCGGCCACCAGATGGCAGCATGAATGTTTCAAAGCATTTGGAACCAGCCTCGGGAGTCAGTAGAGACCAGAACCTGAAGTGAATCCCAATTCAGTATCAGAGGAAAGGATGAAAGAAAAGTACCGAGTGTCCTTTCATGTATAAGTCCACATAGCAGAAATAGTTGTCCTTACTTAAAATGTTTGTCATTGATGAACACTTTGATAGAGGGGCCAGGATCTAAGTAGCAGATTGATGGTGACACTCCGAGTTTAAAGAGATATAAAGGATTACAAACAGAGGAAGGCCTCTAAGTGCCAAAAACTGCTATCTGCAATGAAACAAAGAGAATTTGTTTTCTTGTGACCCTGTTTAAACAAGGCCGTCTGAATGAACTATCCAAAGAGAAAAGAAATTACTTCAGGACTTGGGAGAATCCAGTATGGGATTTTGTGGGGATAATGTAGAAAATCATTGAGTAAAAGTTGAGTCGTATGCTGTGTCTTAATAGTCCCAAATCTTGTGAAATTAATCAGAGCATTTTCAAGCACATTCTCACACACATCATATATTTAAAGTGATATCAGGGGATTAGGAGATATTTTCTAGTTTTATCAGAAGAAAGTATGAAATTTATGTGTCAGAGTTCATAGTACATTAAGCATTCAGGCTTATCACATATCATTGTATATTCCTGACATCAAAATGTAAAAAACAGGAAAGGAGCCTTTGACGTGAGATAATGAGGTAGTGTTTTTTATACACCTCGATAGAACATCCAGAGTAAAATGGCAAATTACAACTATTCTCTGTGTAACCTGGAGAATATGAAAAGACCTGGTAACAAAAGAGAGACTATATCTCAAAGAGGAAAAGAAAAACAGATAAAAAACATCAAGAAATTTCCAAAAAGCACAGAGAAACGGAAAGGCAATTTAAATTAAGAAATGCTCAATTCCAGTGCTGACTCACCAAGAGGGGAGCCACAGCCACAGATAAACTCGGCAGCCAGGATAGCAGCATATTGGCAGTCCTGGCCACAGAAGAAACAACATTTCCTACAAGCCTTAAATCTATCCAGAAATTTGGTCTGACAGTGACTCTGATGTCACAGATCAGTATTGAATTAAAAAAAAAATCCATGCATGGCCCTCCATATCTTGGAATAGTATTATCAGGCGCCATTGTAAAAAGGAGTTCATGGTTGGGAACCAAGCTACTTCAGGGACCCAAAAACAAGAAGCAATGGTAACTTAGGAGTCTGGGGACCAGTGTGTTTGTGGGGGATCATCACAAGATAACTGCTGTGAAAATCGAAGTTGAAAGTGGATGGACTGAGTTTAACCGATTATGAGCTCCTGCTGTGGAGCCACAGTAATCTGTGGAGTTGAGAGCCCCACCCTGAGGGCAGCAGATTCCTGTCTCTGCAGCTGCCTCCAGGCAGCCACACGCTGTGCTGAGAGGACTTAGCTCTGCTCCAGGTCCAGTGGGCCACTGGATTTCCCCAACCTCCTTACTAGTATAGACAGGTCCACTGCTGAGGGAGTCTAAAAGCACTGAAAACAACCCAGGACTCTACCGTCCATGTATAGTACAGAAGTCAAGACTCCATTGGCATCACTTTCTGTCACAATCAAGGGACACCCCGCATCTCGGACATTGGCTACTCTTGAGTCCATAAACAGGGGGAGCTGAGGCAAATGGAAACCTACCAGATCCATAAGCTATGAGGTCCTTGGGGCTAGCTCTACTGCCTATAAACAAAGAAAGGAAGCCTCTGAAGCGAATGTGAGCCTGTGACTGACGATACACCTTTGACTTCACTGGCAAAACTATCAGCCCACAGACTGCACTAACCCGTGTTATTTCGAAAGTGCTTGGATTTGTCCTCTCTGAGTGGCAGTGGGGATGGAGCCCTCAAGAGAAGGCTGCTTACTAAGAAGACCTCAAAATAAAATCAGGAGAGAGATTTATCCCAACATACATGCAAATTACAACTTAGAAGCACAAATCTGAGAATGCAAGGCAATCTGACACCCGCAGAGGTTCATATCTCTTCTTTAATTGGATCTAAAAATATTGAAAGAAATGAAATGGTGAAAAGCTCAAAGTCTCAGTTTTAAAAATGAAGGAAGACCTCAAAAGATTCATTAAAAATGAAAGAAGTAGAGAAGTCAATTCAAGACTTTAATGAGAGATTCAAGAACCTGGGTGAGAAATTGAGAAAAGAACAGGGATATACTGATAAAGAATCAAATGGAAATCATGGAAACGAAAAGCTGAAAAAAGCACATTTCAAAGTTTCATTGAATGCAAAGCAGGGTGGCTTATGCCCATAATTCCAAAATTTGGAAGGCTGAAGCAAGAGGATTATTGTGAATTTGAGTACAACCTGGCCTAGATAGTACCACTCTATCTCCAGAGAGAGAGAGAGAGAGAGAGAGAGAGAGAGAGAAGTAAAAAACTGATTTGAAACCTTCAGTAGTGGATTGCACCAAGTGAAAGACAGAATATGAGGGACTAAAGACCAACAACAGGGGGAGAAAAGTCAATCATTACCACACATCTCAAGACCTCTGAAACAGGATTAAGTAGTAAAACCTACTAATCATGGGTATATCTGAAGAGCCCACACATAGAGTCACTGCATAGAAAACACATTCAATGAAATTTTAGCAAAAAAAATTCCCAAATCTTGGAAAGATAGGCGTCCATGAATAATAGACATGAGCAGAAAGGAACCTTTTTTATGTCATATTATAGCTAAAAGACTACAGAATACAGAGGAATTCTTAAAATAGGGAATGCATAGGAAACATAGAAGTACTGAAAACTGTAAAACAGTAGTACTAAGGTTACTTGAAAAATGAATTCATTGCTGTTACAGATTTCTCAACAGAAATTTCAATGTCAGGACAGCATGAAGTTAGTTCATTCATACAACAATATTGGACATAAACGAACAGATAGGTCCGAAATACAATAATAGTGGGCAACTAATTACTTGACTCTCATCAGGAAACAGATTGTACATGCCAAAAAAGTTAGCAAAGATCTTTAGAATTAAACTTTACCATAGATTTCTTAACTTAATAGGTGACTGCAGAATAATCGATGCAGCAGCGATAGATGGAACTTCCTCTAAATAGATCATGTTTTTAGGCTATATAAAGTAGGTATTACCAATTCCCAAAAAATCAGAGCAATTTCTTGTGTCTTATCAGATCATAAAAGAATAGAAGAAATTAACAGCAAGAAAGACTACAGAAACTATACAAACACTTGGAGATTTAGCAATATACTCTTGACTGAACTGTGGGCCTTAGAAGAAATTAGAGATAGACCAGCAAGATGGCTCAGTGGGTAAAAGTACTTTCTGATAACCCTGATGACTTGAGTTCAATACTCCCACATAAAACACAGAAAATTGAACAAAAGATTCTAAGCAACTGAAACAGATCAATGACAGCCATTGAGGTTGAAGCAAAAAAAAAAAAAAAAAAAAAAAAACAACTCAAGATGAAAAGTCCAGGGTATATTCACTGGTTGCCTCTATTGGAAAAACTAACACCATTGCTCCTCAAACTATTCTGTAAAGTAAAAAGAAAAGGAATGCTTCCAAATTCACTCTATGAAGTTAATATTACCCTGATTGCATTAGATGGAACAAAGACGAAAACTACATACCAATTTCTTTAACAAACATGGATGCAAAACTCCTCAACAAAATACAAACCGAATTCAGTAACACATTAAAAAAATCATATGCTATGACAGTTAATTTTGTTCCAAGGATGCAAAAATGGTTTAATATACACAAATCAATAAGTACTATACAGCATGTAAACAGAATCAAGAGCAAAGATCATGCAATCAGGACTGGTGAGGTGCTCACCAGTAAAGGAACTTATTTATTACACAAGTTTGATGACCTGAGTTTGATCCCTGGAATCCACATAAAGATGGAAGGAGAGAACTAAAGCCACAAAGTTTTCTGACCTCCTCATGCATACCCTGGCACATATGCCCACACACAGAATAATAATAACAAAGTAAAATAATTTTTAAAATCATATCATCTCAATGGATATGGAAAAAACCTTTAAGAAACTTCAACATACCTTCATGATAAAAGTCCTAAGGAAACTATGACTAAAAACCTTGACATAATAAAGATTATTTATGACAAACCTATAGCCAATATTATACTGAATGGGGGGATGGAAAATATTTTTTTAATATTAGGACCAAGACAAGCATGTATATTTTCTCTGTTATACAATACCATGTTTGAACCCTTAACCAAAGCACAAAGACAGGAGGAATACAAGCAAAAAGGAAAGAATCAAATCTCTTTGAAGGGAATATGATTCTCTAATTAAAAGATCCTAAAAACTCCACCAATAGAAGTTTTAGATTTGGTAAGTACTTCACACTAGCAGGATACAAAATTAACATATAAAAATCAGCAACTTTTCTATATACTAATAATGAACATGCTAATAAGAAATCAGGAAAATTGTCCCATACAGAACATCCAGAAAAAGAAAAACACATCTAGGAATAAATCTAACTAAAGATGTGAAAGATCTATACAACGCAAACTATAGGATACTGAAGAAGAAACAAGACAGTGGAAAGACTTCTAATGTTCATGAATCATCAAACTTGATGGTGTTTAAATTACTCCGGAAGTTATCTACAGAATCCATGCAATCCTTACCACAATTCCAATGATTTTTCCACAAAAATAGAAGAAACAATCCTAAAATGGGTTACTCAGTGGGGATATGAACTAAGTAAATGGCTAATAGATTCAAGGGAAATATAAGATTGTGTTTCCCTAAGGAAAAAAAATTTACCAAGACACTTAAAATAGAAGCCAAACTGTTTAGGGGAAACAAAGGGGACTAATGGCAGGGGTGAAGGACTGGGAATGGGGTATAGGGTAGATGTACTCAAATGACATAGGCGTGAATGAAATTATCCTTATGTAACCTTGTAAAATAAAAAAATTAAAATAAATTAGTATGCATATAGTTTTTCTTGTTTATTAAAGATTAAATCAAAGACTAAATGACTCATGGTGCTTCAAAAGACAGACGACATTAACTGCTCTAGTTACTTGTCCCTTTGAAAAAGAAAACCTTGAAGTTCACAGTTTTATCTATTATGATCCAAGAAGAAAAGATAAACTCTTTCCTTAACTTATGCAGGATAGACACATGGAGGGTATAGCTCAGTGGTTCAGCATATGACTGCGAAGGATCTATACAGGAAAAAAAAGGATTAGCAATTAAATTTTACTTGTTAATCTTCTTGTAAAAGACAAATAGTTTCTGATATTTGCTGACATCTTTCTATAGAGAATATAGGCGTACTCCATTCTCACTAAAAGAACTCAAAAACTTACTCTCTTAAATAATACATTTTCCTGCTGAGTTTTCAGTCTTAAATATCTTAGAGATATGTCTGCTTATATCAGTGAACCATTAAAAGCCTTAAAATTTCTCTTCAAACTAAACAAAAAAGGACATCTTAAATACAAAAGTAAGTCCCGTTTGTAAGTCTGTCAATAGTTGTAACCTTATTTTGTGCTTTATTTTCTTTATTATTTTTGACAGTTGATACAATATATACTTAATGATTATGCTTTCCCACCTTTAACTTATTTCATCATTGGGTTCCTTCTTAAAATAATTCTTTTATATTTTGTCCCATTTTCAGCAAATAAGTACCCATGTATATTTTTATAGCCCAAGTGATCTCCATTTTAAGCCCAAAATGATGAGCATAACGGTCCAGTAAGATACAATGATAGCCCTTGATACTCTGGCAGCAGAACAAGAGGAAAAGTGGGCCACTATTAAAGTAGAGTGATATGAAGGCTGGGGAGATGATGGCTCAGGATTAAGACTCTACCTTGCAAGCATAAGTTTCTGACTTCAGATTCTAGGTCCATGTAAGGAACTCTATCTGAAGTATCTTTTTAAGAAATTATATGTATATAATTTTTTACATGTAAGTGTAAAGTTAATATAGTACTTCACAACTTTTTAAATTTTGACAATATGTCCAGTTTCTCTAGTGAATACATGTGATGCTGCTTACTGCTTTGTTTATTTTAATTTTTTTTATTTATTTAATTGTGCGTGTGTGTGTGTGTGTGTGTGTGTGTGTGTGTGTGTGTAGAACCACGGGAGAATTCGGGAACCACCATGGACCTCCACCTCCTTGTTTACTCTGCCCCAGGATTCACAGGCTCCACCCTACCAGGACCAGAAACGCAGGTTGCCCCCGCTTCCGCCCGGCGTCTATCAGTGGGGTCTAGGATCCGAACTCAGGACCTTCCACCTGCAAGGCAGAGGCTTAACCCCTGAGCCACCTCTCCAGCCCCGCTTTGTTTATTTTAATATGTATTAAATTTTAAATATTATAGTTGTGTAACCTTATTATATACAATGATAATAAAAAATAAAAATAATGATTTCTCATTTACCTAACTGCTCTGTGTATTTAGTGATGTCTTTAAAACCTTTGTAGAGACACAATCTGTTGAGCTCAGAGTAGGTTTCCAGCACTGTAGAGAAACAGCCACTGAATCTACAAAGATACTCAATACTCAGTGAACATATATATTTAACAAGCCAGTGATATGTCTAGTCCAGGTTGGGAACTCAGTGTAAACACTCCAAGTTTAAGTGTAAAACAGATTGCCCAGATCAAACCAAGTGGGCTCCGTGAAGGCAAACACAGCTGATGTGAGTTCAATGTTTCATTCATTGTGTCATAACTAGAAGAAGGCATTTTACATTCATTCTCCCTATCTTCAGGCTCTTACATGCTTCCCATCCCCTCTTCCTCAATGTTCTTCAAGCTTTAACAGGGACGGTATGAATGTCTTGATTAGAGCTGAGTCCTCAATTTTCCCTTGTTATCAACATCTTGGGCAGTACTGACTCTTTCCATTCACTACAAAGGGGGTGGCTCAGGTTTTGAAAGAAGATGAAATAATTTAGGTAGACACTCCTTGAATTACTAATATGCCTATGCAGGGTCAAGGAGAAGTCTAAGCCAAAGTAAATGACAGACACAAGATAAAGGCAGAGAAGCCACATTAATATCGCTTTTGGTTGCTTCGTGGACCCAAATGAAGAGTCAATGCCATGAGTCTCATGTAGCCTAGGCTGGTCTCCAACTTTAAATGTGTCTGAGGATGAGCTTGAGCTCCTGACTCTGCTATCCAAATGCTAGAATTGTAGTTATGTGCTAGTCATGTTCAACTTTTATTGGATTTTCATTGGAATATAAAGAATCATTAAGAAAAATATTTACTAGAGCTGGCAGTAATATATATGCTTATACAGTGCTTGTCTAACATGCATAAAGCCCTAGATTCAACCCCCCTCGTACCACAAAAAATGTTTTCCAAATTTTGTGAGGGAAAAAAAGACAGAAACCATCAAAAGAAGTTTATTCTTGGTCTACAGTTTGTCAGTATGGCATCAGGAATCAAGAAAATTGTCCATACCACATCCACAGGAAGAGCTGTAAGAGAGGGCATACCTTCTCACTTTCCAGTCTGCTAAAATACAAGTAGCTGCCCCATTTAATCCACATGCCCAAGGAATAGCACCACACACTATGGGCTGGATCTTCCCACGTCAATTAGATAATTTCCCAAAGTCTTGCTTAGGTCTTGCCTTAACTAAATGACTCCCCACAGGTGTGCACAAAGACTCAGCCTTCAGTTGCCAAGTTGGAATCTGTATCTCACTGACACAGTATGGAATATGTTTTTAGTAAAGAGAATTAAAAAAAAAGTAAATGCTTTTTGGATGAGAAGGATTTTAAATGGTAAAATATGTTTTCATCCTAAAATGAAAGGATTGTTTCAAAATGGAAATAAATGAAAGATAAAGAAAAAACCAGAAAGCTTAAGCATGTTGTAAATACATCACAAGAAAGCTTGTAGAAGGTAAAATCTAAAGGCGGTATGTCAATCAGGCATGATGGCCCACACCTGTAATTATAGATTTGAGAAGTAGAGACAAGAAGATCAGGAGTTCACGGCCATCTTTTGCTACATGACAAGTTCCAGGCCATTCTGGGATACATGGGGCCCTGTCTTAAAAAAAAAAAAAGAAAGAAAAAGAAAAAAGAAAAGAATGACATATGTATGATCTGAAACATTGTTTTCAAAAAATTTCCAAGGTTAAGCTTTGCTGAGTACTTATTTTATCAGTCAATCTAGACATCAGGTGGAAGGTGCAAAAAAAACAGGTGGTGTGACCCTCAAATACCCTAAATAAACTTGTATATTTGGCTTTTGGGGTTTTCAAGCTCAGAAATAAAAGAGACCATTAAAAGAATCTAGGGAAGTAATTATAGTCATACGAACAAGCCCAATTGATAGCCTTGACCTTAAAAAATAATATATTTATCCAGGTAAATAATCTTGCCACCTCAGAGAAACTCCAGGCAGAAAAAGAACGTTGCGACTAGAGAGATGGCTCAGTGGACAAGGCACAAGTGTGGAGCTCATGTAAAAGCTAGCAGGCTGTGTGCAATCCTGGTACTCAGGAAGCAAAGAAAGGGATGCTCCAGGGCGAACTGGCTGGCCAGCCTAGCCAAGCAGTGAACTCTGAGAGAACCTGCCTTATAAAAGTGGAGAGTAATGGAAAAAGACAACCAAGGTTAACTTTGGATCTCCACATACACGTGAACATATATACACATGCATGCTCCCACCCACACATGTAAATGCAAATTTTTTTGTAAAGAGAATTCTTGCCACAGTTGTGGAAAACCTGGATAGAGCAAAAGAACTCCTCTCCATGTGGTTCCAAGAAACCAAGGCTTGGCCCCCTCTGCAAAAACAGAAACTGTTGTCAGGAAGGATGTCAGAACTTAGCTCTATGTTGGTTATCCAAGATTTTTAAATGAAGCCCTCTTCAAGTGACTACAGATAAATTTCTTTTCCATATAGGGGCAGGACTTTAAATCTAAACAGATTTGTGTAGTAACCAATATTGGTAAGAATGCCCCCAAGTCGAAGAAATTATTGTCAGCACCAATCTTGGGAATTGGCTTATAGATGGGTTAGTGACAAGGTGTAACATCAAAAGTCCTTACTCAAAAGTTTGGAGAAATTCCCACCTCTAGCTTACTTTTTCAGCCAGACTTTAACATATAGATAGCTAGTATACTTATAAGCTATATCAACTATGGCAGTGTTTGTGAGGCAAACTATAGAAATAGCTATGATACATCTGCCTCCTAATTAAACATAAGCCCATGTTATGTAGAAGCAGAAAAGGAATGGACCACTCAAATAGACTAGCGATGGCTGATGTATTCAGGAGAATGTAAAATTCCATTGCCTTAAGCAAATCAATTGTTTAAAAAAAAGGAAAAAGTAGGGTCGTTGATTGGCTCACAGATAAAGAAGCTAACAGTAGATCCCCTTTATTATTAGAAGAGAGGGTCATGTGGCTGTTATTGGGGCTCGAAGTTTAGGCCTATCTGTAATCACTGTGGAGAGATTGCCTGAGTATATCGTAAGTGCCAGGCAGCCTGAGCTGCAGTATGAGACCATCTTTTAAGAACAAGGACAAAATTTAAAAACCCCCCAAAAACAGAAAAGGAAAATCAGCCCTCAGCTTTATAAATAACAGAGATAAAGGTTACATTTATCTAAACAAAGTTGACGAAAGTGAGAAATCTGGAAATAGAGCAAGATGAGGAGAAAGGGCAAAGGTGAAAGTAATTCGGGAGGGATGGAAAGGAAAAGGAAAAAAAATGAAAGAAAAGAGCAGAAGGGAGGCAGGGCGCGTGGAAAGAGTTAACTCCGATTGTGAGAGGAAAAGCCGGCCGCGGCCGCGGGGCGTTGTGGGTCTCGTCGCCGCGGAGCCATCTTAGGTAGTTCGTGGATGCTGGGCGCGGGGGTCATCGGCCGGAACGTCCACTGCAGGCTTGGAGCTCGCGGACCCATAAGATGGCGGCGTTTGTCCAGCTGCATGTTCGCGGGCACTGGCGAGGCCGAGGCCGAATCTCATCGCGAAAGTCGCGAAAGTCGAGCCACTCGCTGCTTAGTGAGTCGCGGTGAGTGTTGAGCTAGTGGCTGTGTCCACACCCTTGGGGATCGCGGGGTTTCCTCGGCGGGAGGAGAAACCGGCTTGTGATCCGGCTTGTGATCCTGAGACCTCTCGCCCCTTCTTCAGAATAGCCAAGGGTCCCTCTGGCTCCCTCCTCGTATGACCTCCCACGGCTGAGGCCTGGAGGCCGCGGAAGCTAGTTCCTAGGTTTTGCGTGTCCTGGTTTTATCTTTTTTTTTCTTTGTCTCATTGGGATTTTTATCGATGTGCGCCTATCCGAATAGAAATACTGCATCTCCCCAAAGATCCTCTTAAGCCAGCCTGCCTTGATCTTCCTGACCCTGTCTTTCACATCCAAACTTAACAGTCTGATCAAACTAGCTCGTTGGTAACGTATTCGTTATGGTATATTAAAGATTTTTTTATTCTTTGAAACTTTTATGTACATATACAATGAAGTTATGTTTTCACTCTCTATTATCCACCCCCCACTCCTAAACTTTTTTTTTAATGCCCTTTGTATGTACTCCAAATGAGAACTTGGGTATATAACAATCTATGCTCCGGAAGCATCTGCGTTTGTCCTGATAATCTGTGCTACACTTGTCACATTTTATGGACTACTAGATTGATTATACTCACTGAGACATGAGTTATATTTTCCATGTTTAAGTTGCTTGTGAAAATAAATTTATGTAAGGCGTTGTATGTTTACCATATGGGGAAGACAGTAAAGAATAGCCTGTATTCTGTTGAGTGCTTATTTGATTAAAATAAACTTCAGTTAAAAGTGCTCATACCTTACTCGTTGCTAGGTAAAGTATGAATTGCCACAGCCATTTGAAAACATAATCTAGTAGTATTTAGGAAAATAAAAAATACAGGAACAGGGAAAAAAAAAGAGAGACAGGGGAAAAAAAAAAAAGAGGTACAAGGCCAGCCAAATGTTTCAGCTGGTAAAGGCACCTTTGCACAAATCTGGAGACCTGAGTTTGATCCTCAGAACCCACATGGCGAGGAAAACTGACTTCTAAAAGTTGTCCTCTGACCTCCAAGCATGCTCCTCCTTCCCCCCAAAAGATATATTTTTTATTTTTTAGGAAGATACAGGTGTGGCTTGACCAAATTCTGAAACTCAGTAGTCTTGACTCAAAAAGGATCTATCCTTCAGAAGCAAAATACCAGTATATAAGGACACATGAAAGAAGATGCTTGTCTCGCTTTCTTTTTGTGACAAGTGACACACATCCATCAGTAGGAGAACGTTAGAATAAGTTTGAATTGCTATTGAATAATTTATCTTTGATATAGATGTGCTGTGATGGGGATGTTACCAAAAAAGTAAGTTGTAGAATAGTATGGTAGTATTTTTTTTGGTATATGTACAGTGATAAAGGAATGCTACAATTAACTTTTTCTTTTTGAGGGGCTTTTACATATTATGAACTACTTAAAACAAGTAAAAACATAAAGAATAAAATCAATGGGGAGATGATAAGGGTGTCTGTCTACAAGCAAACTCATCAACTGGCTGCATTCTATTCCCAGAGCTGGCTGTGGCATGTACAACCCCTACCCCACCTTTCCTCTCCTCACTCTTCCTTCTCCCTCTTTCTCATGTCTTTTTCTCTCTCCCTCCCTCCCTCCTCTTCTCCCAAAAATAAAATACTTAAAAAAAAAAAGAATGAAATCATAGGGACAGTAAGACAGGTAAAGGCATTGGCCACCAAGCCTGATGAGCTGATTAACATATCCAGAATCGATCTCCTGAAAGTTGTCCCCTGACCTCTACATACACCAAGGCAATGTTTTATTTGAGCGAGTGAGCAGGTACACAGGCACCATAGTGTGTAAGTGAAGGTCAGAGCACAGCTGTCAGAAGACAATTCTTTCTTTCTACTATATGGACATCAGAAATGGAACTCGGGTCACCAGGTTTGAGCACAGAGCTGCTTATCCATCCCTCTAACTCAATAAATGTTATTTTAAATTTAGCAATTATTTCTATTTTTCCTCTTATTTATTTATTTGCTGTGCTGGGAATTGAACCCAGGCCTTGTACATGCTAGGTAAGAACTTGTTCCATAGACGAGGACTTAGATTTACAATCCTTATGTATTCTCTCTCTCTCTGCCCCCCCTTGCTAATAAATAAAATATTTAAAAAATATGTTGCCTAAGTAGTTGAGATTGCAGTGCTGTTTTATCAGGCCCAGCTTCTCCAGTACATCTCTTCATTTTTCTGTGTGTGTGTGTGTGTGTGTGTGCATGCGTGCACAGGCATGTGTATGTCATATGAAGTTCTTACAGGATCTAATTTTTACAAATACTGAATATGATTTTTTTAAGTTGATGAAAAGAAAACTCAAATGCCTATCTGTGATCATATATTGTTTGGGTTACTGTAATTAATTTTTTTAAAGTATTTTATCTATAGGGAGGGAGATACCAGGAGCATGTTCTGTAGATGAGAGTAAGCTATGGGTAGATTTTTCTGCCCCTTCCCAAACTGTTCTTGTTCCTCTGTCCCAGGTAGGCAGTTCAAGAGTAATCTGAACTCAGGAATATCACTAATGTTTTTGTGTGATCTGAACAGAATGTAACCTGAGGTTACATAGTTAGGAAGACTCCTCAATTGTTAGACAGACCCTTTATTCTTATGCTTGTTAACACTGCTTTTTTGGTTTTTGTTTTGTTGTTTTTGTTGAGAGAGAGAGAGAGAGAGAGAGAGAGAGAGAGAGAGAGAGAGAGAGAGAGAGAGAGAGAGAGAGACTTGCTGTGGTAGCCCTGGCTGGCATGAAACCCACTATGTAGAGCAGGCTGGTCTCAAACCCACAGCTATCCTCCTGCCTTTGCCTCCTAAGTACTGCGATTACAGGTATGTACCACTACACCTAGCTTACATTACTTAATTTTTTGTAGTTATCTATTTGGAAGGAGGTATAGGTCAAGACACATATGTGGAAGTTAGAGGATGACTTTCAGGAGTTGGTCTTCTTCTACTGTGTGGGTTCCAGGAATTGAACACAGGTAGTCAAGCAGCAGGCACCTTTGCTTGATGAGTCATCGTGCCGGCCAAACATAACTTATTTACTGATGTTGTTTCGTAGTCCTGGTTCGAGTTCTCCACTGTAAAGTTACTTTTTTCCTTTTTCTATATTGTATGGTTTAGACCTCAGTTGTTATTACATCAAGGAAGCAGAATTAAGCTTTGACCTCTGGTAGAGGATCTGTGTATAGCTATTTTGAATTTCTTTAAGGAGAATTTTTTAATTCTGCCTTGATTTATAGCCCCCCACTTGGATTTTGTTTTGGTTTGAGGCATAGTCTCACAAAGCTTGAACTCACTGATATTAGAAGATACTAGAGACTTATTTGTATTTTGCTTTTGCTAGGTCTAGTTGTAGCCATTTCTGTAAGGAGCCTGGGTACTTTATATTGAAAAATGGATTTAGAAACTGCAGTGTGAATATTGAGTGTTCTTTAGCTGGCATGGTATCATTGTCCCTGGATCCTTTAAGCAGAGAACTGGGAAGTATGTTTATATAGTAATGTTGATACCTGCTTAATTATAATAGATCTGTGTTTGTATCTATTAAATGTGAATACACAGTGATATCTGTACTTCTAATCCAAGATTAAGATAGTATTTGCTATATTCCTCATTTTAAACTTTTCTTTAATAGTAAAATGCAGGTTGTAATATCTCTATTTTATTTAGTTGTTTATTTTATTCTCCTATACATGTAAAGCGATTTCATAAACATCCATGGTTCTGAAACATTCAAATTTGCTAACTAGTATTAGGATTATGCTTTTGGTATGCTTCTAAAAATGTAGAGGCTTTTCTTTTTTTTCCCTCATAGATGTCGTACAATTTCTCTTTTGTTCCTTTAAATCTTTGATTTATTTGAATTAATATTTGTATAATGAGTGAGGTAGTGACAGTTTTGTTTAAATGTGTGACTTCAGTTGTTTTGACACCTTTTGTTAAAAGACTACCCTTTCCACATTGTATGATGTTTGCATCTGTGTTGAAAATAGATTTTGAAAGTTTTTTAAGGAGATTTTTATTCCCTGTCTTTTTACATATTTATTCAATTATTCTTGTCACTGTAGATTTTTGAATAATTGTGAATTTGTTAATGAGTTATAATCCCATATAAATCCATTTCTGGAATTCTTATTCTGTTCCATTAATCTTGATGTTCATTCTTTTACTAATATCATGTGCTATTGGATGCATCTTAGAAGTCTATAAATTGAGGCATATGAGGCTTCTTTTTATTTTTGCAGTGATGGAGATGGACTAGGGTCTTGTACGAGTGAAATAAGCATTCTACCACTGAGCTATGTCTCTAACCCTCACAAATTTATTTTCTAGAATTGTTTTGACACTTTAATTTTTCTTTGTTATATAAATATTAGAATTAGCTTGACTGTAACTATAAAGAAGGATTAATGAAATTTTTATTAGGATGGCATTGGATACTTTATATACGATACTTTATTGAGCTTTCTGATCCATAGAAATATTTCTTTCTATATTTCTAGATTTTTCAAAAATTATTTCTTGAGTGTTTTATAGTTTCAACATACAGATCTCTATATATTTTGTTAGATCTAGCAACCTCACTTGGGGTGGTACCATTGTAAAATTAAACTTTTAAAATTCAAATTGAAGCTATTCATAGCCTGCTTGCAGGAACATAATTGAGTTTTGTCTATTGGCCTTGTATTCTACACCTTTAATAAGCTCACTTTTTTGTTCTAAGAGGGTTTTCTGTTGATTGTTATTATTATTTTATAAATAAGTAACAGTGCTTCCAACAATTAAAAGCCCTTTAATTTCTTCCTTTTTAGCATATTTTACTATTTTATACACTACTAGCTTGTAGATCTTCTGATATAATGGTAAATATCATAGAAAGAGTGTCATACATTTCTTCTCCACAATCTTGAAGTTAATGTGTTTTATTTTGTTTTATTTTAGAGTTGGCCTTGAACTTCTAATTCTCTTATTTCCACCTCCCAAGTGCTGGGACTACAGGTATGCATCACCACTTGTCCAGTTTTTACTGAGAGTTTAAGTTGCTGGTTTTTTGGTTTTTGATTTTGTATATGTGGTAACTTTTCAGTGCTGGGATAATAGGCAAATGCTGCTATTGCTGTGCTTGACTTTTGACATGTGTGCTTCATAATATGAACCTGGGTCCTCATGTATGTATAGCAAGTATTTTACCAGCTGAGTCATTTTCCAGTTTCTCTTACTGAGAATTTTTAATCATAAAAGTATATTGATCTTGTCAGGTACCTTTTCTTGCATCTATCTTTACCTAGTAAAGATGTTCATTTATAATTTTTTTCTTTGACTTTTTTAATCCACTTTTATTGTGATGTTTTTATTGGGATCAAACTGAGGGTTATATGCATGGTATACCCATAGCCCTGAATATCTATCCCTACATCCCTAGCCCTGAATATCTATCCATCCATCTATCTATCTATCTATCTATCTATCTATCTATCTATCTATCTCCCACATTTTGTTTTTTCCCATTCATACAAGCTCAATAGGTACCCCCATCCTCTCCCTCCCTCCTTCCCTCCTCAGTCCTTCCTTGTACTTTCCCCCCCCTTTTCCCCTTCCTTTCATTCCCTCCTTCCTCCCCTTCTCCCAGTGCCTCCCCCTTCCTCCCTCCCATCCCCTGGAGCATCCTTTTGTGTAAATGCCAAACCTTCCTCTGAGTCTTCCACTCTAGTGAGTGGTAAGGACTCAGTGGCATAGCCCAGAGCCCTTTCTTGGGCTCCCTGTTAGTATAGGAACACTGTTGTGACTGTTAATCCCTTGCCTCTAAGGATCCTACTGCCTGTGATCCATGCTAGACTTTGGGGGGGGGTCATTGACATGTCAGCCATTGTGCAGGTCATGCAAAGTCCGATTATGCCTACTGCAGCCCTAACTTTTGTGGAGTATCTTGTATATTGTTGATTCTCTCCATCTTTAGGCTCTTACAATCCTGCCGCCCCCTCTTCTGCAAGGTTTCCTGAGCTTTAGGATAGGGAGAGATTTGGCTGGTCTGGTTCCAGGTGATTAATGTAGGATCTTTGGTGTTCTGAATTGTGGTTTGTTGTTTTCAGTTTTGCTTTTCCTGCACTGCCTTTGGCTGCATCCTGATTAGTATTGAAGGTCACCTCCTAACCAAAGATAAAAGACTATTTAAATGAAGATCTTAATATAAGAGGAGATTCAAAGGTAGATGGAATAGGAGTAGGACACAGTAGTGGGGGGGATCAGTGTCCTATTTGCAGGATGGTTACTGTCTATGAATAATAGAATATTATAATAGAATAGAATAAATGAATATTTATTGGTGTCTGTTGTATATTTGTGAGGCACAAGTAATGTTCTCCTGTTTGTTTATACTTAGAAATGATTAAATCAAGAAACTAAGAAATCCATTACTTCACATATTTAACCTTTCTTTTTTCCAGTTATTAAGTACTCTAGCCAAAGGCTTTGATCATGCTAGGCAACTGTGAAAAGCGGATTTCATATTTACCATTTTTATGGCAAAATATAGATTTTTTAGTGTTCAATGTTTTCATTATAATCATTATTTTGTCCAGTAGATCCCTGAGACATATTTTATTTTTTCCAACTGAAATTTTGTACCTTTTGATCAACATCTCTCCTTTCTTCATATACTCTTACTTCCCTACCATTGGTAACTTTATATTAGATTCCACATAAAGGTGAGATTAAGTGGTATTTGCCTTCATTTCATATAGCATAATGTCCTTCCGGTTCACCATATTGTCTCAAATACTAAGAATTCTGAGTGTTTTTTTTTTTTAAGCAGTGTGAAGGTAGATTTTTTTTAAATGAACAATGAACAAGAACTGTTGAGAGTGGTAGAGGTTCCTAGCGAGAAATATGGAATTCTGTCTTTTAAATGGCTGAACAATATTACATGGTGTGATTATCATATTTTTTAATCCATTCATGTAATGATGGACACCTAAGTTACATCCAGATCTTAATTATTGTGAATAAGGTAGTGAATTCAAGAATGCAGATTTCTCTTTGGTCTACTAATTTTAATTGCTTTTGTTGTATATTCTTTCCATTGTTAGTCCATGTGAGAATTCTGTTTTCACTTTGGGAGAACCTCCATAGTAATTTCAGTAATGGCCATATTAATTTACCATTCCCTTAGCAAAGCATAAGGATTCATATTATTTGTGTTCTCTCCAACATTGGAAGACCTGTGATATTTCATTGGTTTTTGTTTGCATTTCCCTCATAGCTGGTCATGATGAATATTTTTTCATGTATCTATTGACCTTGTCTATCTTAAAAAATTATCTATTTGGAGAGACCTAGGCAGGAAGGGCTGGAAAAGGGATGAGAAGGGAGAGTCTCTATAGGGTGGGTACTGGGGTGGAGAAGGGAGATTGAATATAAATTCAGGATCTTATAGGCAATGGTCTCACCGTAGTCTCATATCCCAAGAGAAGTGGTGCACAGGCAAGACTGAATTTTCCAGACTAGAGTGAGTTTTCACACTGTCTCCATAGAAAGTGGATTAAATGCCTGAAGTCGAAGGAACATTTTAAGGTGGAGGTCCATCCAGTCAAACGGGCAACAGTTTCTGGCAGACAGTCTCAGCTTGGCTCTAGAGATAATGAAGGATCTAGTATGTCCCAGGAGGCCTTATAAGCCTGAAACCACCTTGCAGAGCCACAGGGCAAAGATTCCCAACTGAGGATACATAGGCTTTGTGTATCACATGTCCCCTTCCAACTTCCGCAGACCTGAGCTTCAGGAGGAAGGCAGCTTCTACGGATTGCAGAAAGAAGACCAGCCTTCTTCGAAGGGCTCTGAGCTCCCCAGAGTCATGGAGGTCTTCCAGAGACTCTCAGTCTCAAATGCAGCTGGAGATGATCTCAACACAGGGAACATGGAGGACCAGCCTGGTCCCCAAGATCCCTGAGTCCACCCCATGCTGAGGTCTGTTTTGATTTTTGTTTTTAAGCTTTTCTGAGCTTTAAACATTTTCAGTAACAAACTCAAAGTCTTTTCATTATTCTCTGAATTCCTTTTGAATGCTTTTTCCCTTCTGTGCATCTTTTTAATTTTGAGAGTTTAAGACCAGCCTGGGTGGAGACTTTGGTAAAGGATCTGTGGATTTTGGTTTTCATTTCTGTCTATGGCAAATAGATAAAAATATAAACCTTGATGGAAAAAAGTTATCTACTTGGGTCCTTTGACCCCGCTTATGTATGTATGTATGTATGTATGTATGTATGTATGTATGTATGTATGTGTGAATCTGCATGTACCATATGAAATTTTCAAGAGTTGATTCTCACCTCCCACTTTGTTTTTGAGACAAACTCTCTTGTTTTTGTGCCACACCTGACTCTAGGCTAGGTGGACTGAGAATTTCTTGTTAATTCTCTTGTTTCTACCTCCCACCTTTCTGAAAGAGTGGTGGGGTAGTGATATGTGCTACCACATCCAACTTGTTTTAAGTGGGTTCTGTGGATCGAACTCAACTATTAAGGACTGGGCAGCATGTGCTTTTGCTTGAAGCAAACGGTAGTGGCAAATCTTTTTATCCACTGAACCATCTCCCTGTTTTGTTTTGTGTTTTTGAGAGTTGGCTCCAGACTAACTGTTTAGCCAAGACTGCTCTTGAACTGCTTTTACTATTTCTACTTCTCAGGTGCTGGGATTACAAGGTTTTACCCCACTAAACCTGGCTTTTTTTTTTTTTTTTTTGAGAGAAAAGTTTCATGTATCCCAGAGTGGCCTCCAACTTCCTGTGCAGTCTACCTTCTTGTGTAGTGGAGACTGACCTTAATTAAGCCCCTGGTCCTCTAACCTCTACCTCTTCTTAAAAGTTTTTTTTAATTTATTGTTTAGAATTATTTATTCGAGAGGGAGAGAGACAATGCAGTCGTATATCATACATGTGCTACAGTGCATGTGGGGAGATCAGAGGACAACTCTTCGAAGTCACTTTTCTCCTTCCACCTTTTGAAATTTGGGAACTAAATTTTGGAGCCTTTATCTGCTGGGGCATCTCGAATGCTTTTTTTTTTTAATTTATTTACTTACTTATGAAAGAGAGAGAGAAAGAGAGAGAGAAAGAGAGAGAAACGTGTATACCATAGTATGTATGTGCAGGTAGGGGTACAATTTTTAAAAGTTGATTCTCTTTCTACCACGTGGGGTCTAAGAATCAAACTCGGGTTGACAGGTTTGTGCACAGGTACCTTTGCTTACTGAACTATCTTTAAAAAAATATCTTATTTGTTTATTTGAGCGAGAACATGTGTACACATGTACACATATGGAATTATACACATGTGGAAGTCAATAGTACAATTTTTGACAGCTGGCTTTCTTTCCACCATGTGGCTTCCACAGAGTGAACTCAGGTAGCCAGTCTTGTGCGCAGGAACCTTCACCCGCATGCTGAGCCATCTCACCCGTCATCTCCCTCTTTCTTTAATGCTCCTTTGATTTTATTCCATTTGTTATTTGTGTGGTATACATTTGGAGGCCAAAGGACAACTTTGTGCAGTTGGTTCTCCTTTTCATCTTTCCGTGGTTCTAGAGCTTGAACTCAGGGCATCAGACTTGCACAACAAAGGTCTTTATCTACTGAGCCATCCCTCTGCCTCTATCTTTCAGTCCTCTGTGCAGGAATTACAGGCATGCATCACCACGCCTAATTATGTGGTGCTGGAGATCTAATCTAGAACCTCATGAATGCAAAGCGAACATTCTATCAACTGAGCTAATCCCTAACCCTCTTGCCTATTTTTATTTTATTTTATTTTATTTATCTCTTGCCCATTTTTAAATGTTTGTTTTACTATAAAGTTGTTTGAGTTGCTTGTATATTTTGTATACATTAGCTCCTTGTCAAATGTATTATTTTAATTTTTTTTCCAATTTGTGGTTTGTTCTTTCACTCTAATAATTGTTTCCTTGGCTGCAGAAAAGTCTTTTAGTTTTTTTAATATTTACTTATTTTTGCTTTATTGCCTGTGTTTTTGAGGTCATATTCAAAAAGTTTGTGCAGAGCAGTTTTGTGGATCATTTCCATTATGTTTTCTTTGAGTACTCTTCTAGTTTTTAGATCTTTTATTTGAAGTCTTCATTCCTTTTTGAGTTGTATGTATGTATTCCTATTTGTATGTGAAATGGATAAAGAGTTGAATTTCTTTCTTTCTCATGTAGATATCTAATTTTCCAGTATCGTGTATTAAAGGCACTGCCCCTTCTTCATGGTATGTTCTTGATACTTTTGTCGAGAATCAGGTGACCAGAAATGCCTGGATTCATTGTTAGCTTCCTTTTTTTTGAAATAAGTTTTATGCAGTCCAGGCTGGCCTTAAATTTACCATGTCACTGATGATGATCTTAAACTACTCCTGCTTTTCTCCTAAAGGGTGGGTTACCACAGCCACACTGTAATTTTCAGTAACCGTGTCCTCATAAATTAGAGAACATTCTCTTCTACTTGATAAATTGTGTAGACTTGATTTTCTTTCTGTCTCTTCCTGCCCCCCTTTTTTTGGCTATGTATAAGGGGTATCTGTGCTTTTGAATGTTCTGGAACATGTACTTACGTGTACATGTGTGTTGGTATAAAAATGATATGGGGTGTCTTCTTTGATCACACTCTACTTTTATTATTAAAGCAGGGGGTCTCTTGGTTACAACCAGAGTTTGCTAATCAACTAAGCTAGCTAGCCAGTCAGCCCTGGGGATTACCTTTCTCTGCTTCTCAAGTGCTGGGGTTACAGGCAGGCTGAAATGCCCTTCTAGCTTTGATGTGGGTTCTGGGGACCTGAACACCAGTCATACTTGCACAGCAAGTATCTTATCCACTGAGATATCACCACAGTCCTAACATTCTTTCTTGATTAGTAAAATTTACCAGTGAAAGAAACCATCTGAATTTTCATCTTCAAGAAATTTGTAACTTCTGATTCAGTTTATCCACTAGAAATAGTGGGATTTCTTGAGCAAATTTCGGTAGTGTGTCTTCCAGATACTGTATTTTAATCGAGTCATGTGCAAAGTTATTTCTATAATGTTCCTTCATTATTTCCTTAATATCTTTGGTATCAATTCTGATACTGACTTACATATTCTCTATTTTTTGATTAACCTATTTGAAGATGTATTAATTTTATCCAAACTTTCAAAAAACTAGCTTTTAAATTTATTTTATTTTATTTCTATTCTAGTTTTTTTGGGGGGAAGGATGACTGCTACCAATCATTATTTCTTGTTTACTGTTGTCTAGTTTCTTTAGTGTAAATTCTGATTACTGGTTTTAAATCTTTATTCTTTTTCTAACATATTCATTTAATACTGTGAATTTTCATCATTGTTATTCTCTCTCTCTTTTTCACTCTCTTTTTCTCTCTCTCTCATTTTCTCTTCTTCTCTCCTCATCCCCTCCCCCCTTGCTTGCTTGTTTGCCAGGGTATTGTTAGGTAGCACAGACTGGTCTTATCTTGATCTTTCTGCTTCAGTCTCCTGAGCCATAAGATTACATCTGCCGAGTGCTAGAATTACAAGCATGATATCTGTGTCTGGCTCTCATATATTTTGATATATTATTATTTCTTCCCTCCCTTCCTCCCTCTTTCCCAACTCTCTTCCCTTTCCTTTTCTCTTCCTTCTCCTTCTCTTCCCTCTTATCCCCCTCCCCTCCCCTCCCCTCCCTTTCCATGTAGTTAGCATGTATATTAAACAGTATTGTTAGATCATTTGACTACAGTTTCATGGTAGGCTCTTAGAATATAAATGATGGTACATAGTTTTATATGATTGATCTGTCAAGTGTTTCATGTGATTATTGGGGCTACGCTATTAATAAACATAGGAACACTGCAAAGAGAAATAAAAAGCCTCAAATGGAAGAAAAAACCTGTTGTGATCTAAAGAAGTTGCAAAATAATTTACATAGTACATGATGAAGTTATGATAAAGCTTTTGATAAACCAAATGTGGTGATACATGCCTCCATTTTGGGGTAGATGTCGCCTTGGTCTCCTGCAGGCTGCCCTTCCCCCAAGTTCTTCTTTGTGCTTGTTTGGCCACATTTCCCGCCTTGCTGGGGGATTAGCTTTGATTTTTTTTTTTTTTCTGTTATCTGAGGAGTGTCTTCTTTACCTATTTTTTTCTTTTAAATTATTTGTTTATTTGAGGGAGGTGGAGGAGAGTAGCCACACCGTTTTCTCTTCTAGCATGTGGGCTCTATTGATGAAACTCAGGTTACCAGCTTTGCACATTGGCACCTTTATCGACTGAGCTATCTCAATGGCCCTCCTCTCTGCCTTTAGCTATTTCTCATATATTAAATAATTCATGAAATTAACATCCATGAATTGTTCTTTGTTGTTAATTGTGGTTGTTTGAGACATAGTCTCATGTAATGCAGACTGGAATTCACTATATAGTTAATGATGACATTAAACTTCTGCTCTTCCTGATTTCACTTACTGAGTGCTGAGATTATAAGTGTGGACCTTCCACACCAAGGTTATGCAATATGGGGGATTGATCCCTAGGCTTTGTACATGCTAAGCAAACACTCCACTAATAGAGCTACATCCACAGCCTAGCCAGTGTTTTTTCTGATTAGATAATACCTATACTGGTTGTTAAGTATTCACATATTTCACCATTGGAATTTACTTTGCTGATAATTGTTAATCTAGCTTAGTCTATATATTTCAGTTACTGTATCATATTTCAGTTGGTAGAAATCCAGTAGATATGTATTATTGATGGGCATTTAAGTTATTTTCAGCTATTTGTTATTCAACAAAATACAGTGATCATTATGTGTTATGGTCTCCTTGTGCACATCTATGAGAATTTCTTTACTTTTTTTATTTATAGTAAAATTAGGTTATATTTAAAGTAAAACATATTATTACCAAAGTGGTTTCCCTTAGGTAATTTTGTCTTTTAATTTTAGTTGATTTATAGTGTACTATATATACATATACATATACATTGTATGCACTGTATATATCCTGGCTCTCTATTCATGGTACTTTTTAATTAATTATTTTATTTACTTATTATTGTGTGAATGTACGTGTAAAGTGTGTATGTGAGTGCTGGCACATGTATGTGAAGGTCAGAGGACAACTTTATGTGATTGTTTCTCTCCTTCATTCTTTCTGTGGGTTTTGGGCATCAAATTCAGGCCATCAGCCTTGTGTGGCAGGCAGTTTTACCGATTGAGTCATCTCACCAGTCCTGAAATTAATTTTGTAAGTTATTATATACAATGATAGGTTTCATTATATTTTCCCTTTTATTTTAATGGCAAATCAAGCCAAGGACCTCATACATGCTAGGCAAGTACTTTTACCACTGAGTTATATCTGATTCCAAACATTTTATATGTATGTGCCATCATATTTTTGTTCTTATTCAAACCCTTCCCCTCTCACCACTGTCTTCCCCTTCCCTTCTGCACTCTGGCTGGTCCCTTTTTTCCCCCCAAAGAGCCTTCCTTTTTTGTTTCCATGTCCTATGAATTCCATTGCTGCTTCTTTTGCCACCTTCCCACTTCTTTAAGATCTCTTTCTTTCCTCTCATGGTCCTTTTCTATTTTCATGATCTACACACACATATAAACATAAACCTAGATTCCACATATGAAAGAAAGCATGCTATGTTTGTTGGAGTCTGGCTCATTTCACTTCAAATAATGACCTCCAGTCTGTAATTTTATGTGACTTCTATTCACATTGAGAAAACTGGCACCAAACAACATCATTAGCATATTCAATAGCACAATCTCATTTTAATTATAAAATAATTTTGAAATGTTTAACCCCAAAATTAAAGTAATTATATGATAAATTATATAATTAAATATTTATTTGCATCCCTTCAGCTTCTGATTTTGCACATTGATACTCCATCCCACATTGATGTTGGTAGATAGTAGTGTTTAGCATGTCTTAGTTTCACATTTCTGTTGTTGTAATGAACACATGACCCAAATAATTTAGAGGAACAAAGGCATTTTTGTTCCAGCTTACAATTTCAGGCTAAAGTTTATTGTAGCAAAAGTCATAGCAGGAGCGTTATCAGAAAGCTCCGAAGGAAGTAGCCACACCATATCGAGAAGAAAAGCTGATTATCTCAATAGGCAAGGTACCTTTCTACCTTTCAAATATGCTAGTTTGCCAAATCTGCTCATTTGCTGTTTCCCTCTATATTATCCACCTGCCCATTGAGGACTGGGTCTTCCCATATCAATTAGATAATCTCCTACAAGCACACCTTAACTAAATAATTTTTCATTAGTGTGCCCAGAGGTTCATTTCTCAAGTGTCAAGTTAGCACCTGAAAATACGTAGCACAGAGGTGTTCTAGATTCTTATGTCCAGAAAACAAATAATTTGACAGAGACATAGTGGCAAGTAAAGTAAGAGAAATTATTAAGAAAGAATATACTTCCAAGGGAAGACACAGGCCTGAGCAGGGAGAAAAGTTAACAGCTCAATGGCCCTGCTGTATAAAAAGTTGGAACCTTTATCCTCCCATATTCTCTTTATTTCATTTTCATGCATATGGGAGTGGGAAGTGTGCGTGTGCGTGTGTGTGTGTGTGTGCGTGTGCATGTGTTTCTGTGTGTATCAGAGAGCATTTTGTATGCCTGTGGAGGCCCAAGAGTAACTTTGGGATCACCCTGGATTGCTCTACTTCCTTTTTGCTTTGCTTTGAGGTTTCCCAAGCCCCTCTGCCAGGGCCAGAAGTGCAGGCCACTGCCATGTCTGTCTGTATTTTTATGTGAGATTTGGGATTTAAACTTAGGTCCTTCTGCTTGGGAGGCAGAGGTTTAGCCTCTGAGTCATCTTCCTAGCCCCCTCTTTTCATGTTTTTTTTTTAATTTTTTTATCAGTTTCTTTAATTGACTGAGCTAATCCCAATGTCCTGTCTTTCAGTTCTGATATTCTGTCTTCTGCTTGATCTGTTCTGTTGATGAGATTTTCTACTGTCATTATCATTATTATTTATTTTTGAGAGAGAGAGAGAGAGAGAGAGAGAGAGAGAGAGAGAGAGAGAGAGGCATGCCATGACACACAGGTGGACATCAAAGGGCAACTTTCAGAACTCAATTCTCTTCTTCTTCTATGTGGGCTTCTAGAAATCACACTCAGGTCACCAAGTTCTTAAGCAGGTACCTTACCCACTGAAATAATTTACCAGCCTTTCACTGAGTTTTTGATGTACGCATTGAGTTTTGATTTCAAGTTTTATTTCAGCTTGGGTTTTTTCCAGCAACTCTACGTTCATTTTCAAATTGTATATTGTCTCTTTTATTTCATTTATTTGAAATATTCATTTCAAATATTTCATATTTGTTCATATAATCACTAATCTCCTTCCAGAGTTCCTTGATTCTATTTATAATCGATCTTTGGAATTCATTTTGTGTTGATTGTTGCTTTCTCGAATTTCATCTAAGAAGTTATTCTCATTGGAGTTTGATATTATAGGAGTGATTTTTTATTATTATTATTATTATTATTTATTCAACTGTGTGTATGTGCGCGCGCGTGTGTGTCTGTGTGTGTGTGTGTGTGTGTCTGTGTGTGTGTAGAACCACGGACGAATTCGCGAACCACCATGGACACCTCCACCTCCTTCTGCCCTGGGATTCACAGGCTCCGCCCTACCAGGACCAGAAGCGCAGGCCACCCCCGCTTCCGCCTGGCGTCTATACGTGGGATCTGGGATCCGAACTCGGGACCTTCCGCCTGCAAGGTGGAGGCTTAACCCCTGAGCCACCTCTCCAGCCCCAGGAGTGATGTTTTTTGGAGGAGACATAGTTTCTTGGATTGTTTTACTATATGACTTGGGTATCTTGGATTAGGTCTTTGGTTTCTTTCTTTGGTGTGTGTTTCTGGGACTCCTACATCATATGCCATTGTCAATCTGTGATATTTGTTGACACTACCTCCCTAAATTGGTATGGGTTGGTGTTGTTTGTAGGTCAGTGTAGGGCCACTGGTTGCTGATTTGTGGATTCAGTGGGTGCAGTACCTCTGGGGTATGTGAGCCCAGATCTGGTGCTGATATGGAAGTAATAGGGTCTATGATCTGATTATAGTGCTAAAATTAGAACTGGGAGTCAGGTTTGGTGATTAAGGTTTGGGTTAAGTATTTGAATAGTTTTGAAAAACTAAGATTGGGTAGGTGGCATAGCTAGGAGTGGGGGGTCAAGGTTTAGTAAGACTACTAAACTATATCAGCAGCGGTGAGGAAGTAAGTATAGGGAAGTAGAGAAGGACTTAAGGACTAGCAGAAGTGGATATATGAGAAGTGATTGAAATATATGACAATTTATGCGAACCGGCTGGAGAAACAAAGATTGTAGTTGCAGTCTGTGCTATTTATTAGAAATCCAGCTCTTTTGAGGCTTGTTCAGGACAAAAGAGTATATGAGTAAATAAGAAATAAAAGGAATACTTCGCTTGCCGTTTACTGTTCTTTGTTGAAAGGTAAAGTTTTCATGATCTTCTGTTGGGGGATGGACTGCTAGCATCCTTTGATTTCTCTGGTATCTGATTTCCTGGATTTTTGTTGGAGTGCTAATGGTAGTCATCTTAGCTACAGATTCTAGGGATTTTCTTTTTCAGGACTTCTTTCTTGCACTTGCCTTTGTGGAGTGTAGTTTGCTGTGTAGGTATTTAAAATCAATAACCATAATTGTGGAATTGCAGTTTTTCCCCCTTAATTTTGCCATAAAATTTAAAACTTTTATTTTTTATGTGTAGGTGTACACACCTGTGTGATGTAAGTGCACAGGTGCCACAGTGCTCCTTTAAAGTCAAAGGACAACTTTTGTGAGTTATTTCTTTCTTTCCACCAGATAGAATCCTGACTTAAGCAACAAGTGTGTCTTTACCTGCTGAGCCATCTCACCAGCCCTAATTTTGTCAATTTTTGGCTACTGAATTTTGATAGTTGGTTATTAAATGCAGGTATGTTTATAATTGTTTATTGAATCAAAATTATTTGGGGGTTAGTGGCTGGGAAAGTGTCTCAATGAGTAAAAGTACTTGAATTCAAATTCCCAACACTCATATGAAAAGCTCAGTGCCTGCAACAGTAACCTCAGCCCTGTAGGAAGGAGACAAAAGAATCATGGGGCTTGTTAGCCACTAGATTATTTCTAGGCTCACCAAGAGATCCTGTTTCAAAGGAATAAAATAAAATAAGGTAGCCAAAAAAATCTCTTAGTGATAGAATAAGATAGCTTATGTCCTCCTCCGACTGTCACATGAGCACTCAGGTGTACACACTCTCATGCATGTATGTACAACACAAGCATACTTACACACAAATACACACGAATAAATAATAAGTTCTTTGTGTTATTAATAGGTGCCATTCTAGTCTTAGAGTTTTCTTTTTAAATTTTATTTATTATTTATGAGAGAGGGAAAAATGCATGTATGCCATGGCACATGAGTGGAGGTCAGAAGTCAGTTTTGTCTTTCTTCATTGTAGGTTTCTGGGACTTGAACTCAGGTGACTAGGTTTTTGAGCAGGTACCATATCTGCTGAAGTATATCACTGGTCCATCTTAGGGTTTTCTGTGTGTATAAATATCTTTATATGTCAGTATGACCTAAAATGATTACACATTCAGTAATAATAATAATAATCTATCTAAATTTGAGCAGTTTTCATGCAGAAATGTAAAAGGCTATCTTCAAATTCATATTAAATTACAAGTTGCACTGAATACCCACAACCATCTTGAAAAAGAACAACATTAGAGGACTTGTTCCAGTTTTTGGTGGATGAAATTGCCCTAAGTTCCTATTTTGGACAAGGAAGAACCTTTGAAGCCTCTTTTACAGTGTGCTTTACTTAAAGTCTAAGGCTTAGTAGAAAAATCAATATTGAATCTTAAAGACAAATCATCAGGCTTTGTAAGGCAATCTCGTAGGCCTTTTAACAATTAGTTGGGTCTCAAATTCTGAGTTAACTAGTTAAAATGAATACCTTAGTTGACCTCATCTTATAAAAAGTTTGGCTTGGTAGTACAAATTGTTAAGATGAGGCAGGAGAATCATCCATGCAGAGATAGTTTTTGATGACATAGTTGTTTTAGACTCACCCATGCTCCTAATAAGTAAACAAAATAAGCTCAATGATTCACCAAGCTGAACTTTGTTACAATCTTCTTCTTCCTCTTCTTTTTTTTTTTTTTTTTTTTGCCTGTCATTGATGCCTTATCTGGAGTAAATAGATGTTTCCATTTCCCCGGAAAAGAAAGTAAAACCCCAGCAATATAAAGCTGGCTTCTTAGAGAGTGAACAGTAGTAAAATGAGGTAGAAGAGAAGTAATGGGAGTGGTAAGCAATGAATGGTTTGGGGTTATGGGACAAATGAAGGGATCAGGTGGGGAGGATTAGATAGAGAAGGTGGTGTGTAAAACTATGTAGAAGTCTGTCCTATAACCCAACTGAAAAACATAAGTGTGCCTGAGGTCACACATCCCATATATGCACCATGCCTCAGGCTCTATAACAGCCTCTGCCTGTGCTGTTACACTGTCTGCTGTCCCCAGTTTTGTCATAGGCACATGGTTGCCACCTTTGTTGCCAGTAAGAATAAGCTCTAACCTCTCCCCCCCATTAAACTAATATTAAAAGCTTTTGATAGAAGACTAGTAGGATGACCCAGTAGATAAAGGTGCTTGCTACCAAACTCAATGACTTGAGTTTGACTCCTAGAACTCACAACTGATGTACATGTGCTATGGCGCACACACACACACACACACACACACACACACACACACAAACAAACAAATAAACAAATGGGAAAAAAGTTAAAGATTCTGACAGACATAGATCCTGATCTTTTCTTATAATTCTTTAAAGCATTTTTAATGATTTCCTGTAAGGCACACTTTGACACTTTGAAAAGGACTCCATTGTTCATCTCCTCTGCAAGTCTACCATTGATGTTACTCTGTTTGGCAGTATTTCTAACCCTAAAAAAATTTGAAGGACAGACTGACTTTTGTTAGGAACCAATTGAGTTGGTGATTTTTTTTTTAATTTTAAGGTTCTACATATTTATTACTGAACCAACCAACTCACTTTTTATATGTAAGCAGATAAAAAGCAAATCAGATTCCTAATTAAGTATGCCCAAATCTCCAAATGTGGAAATTTTCAGCTGTATCTGGTAGGATTAATCATTGACTATGATTCAGTATAAATAGTTGTACTGTCGCATATAAATCCATACAGACACAGATTGGTTCTCCTCCAGTATCTTCTTGGGGTTGTACCTGATCTTGTTGCCAATTTTCATCTAAATCCATTGGGAAAATGCGATAATTTTGCTTTTATTTCTAGGTCCAGAATCGCTTGATTCTGAAAGTCTTGTGAGAAGGCATGGTGAGAAACTAAATCAGGTATATAGACCACAATGGCAGAGAGAAGCAGAAGGTAAGGTAAGCAAGTAAGTGTCGATTGAAATCAGTGCTCATTTGCCATTCCCAAACATTCCCTGAGAATCTTGGAGTTACACAAATCTACTCTGCCTGTGCTCTATAAGTAGAACAACAAAGCCTGAGCATCAGTACTTCTGTTTACAACATGGTTTATTGACTATACCACTATTGATATCTACTGCATGGAAAAAAGATTTCTTTCAAAATACTACTGCATATTAACAATTCACTTAGGTCACCCAAGAGCTCTGATGGAGATGCATAAGGAGAAGTGGGGAGGTTTGCATATGCATTTCATGGCTCGCAGGGAGAGCTCAGAGGACAACTTTCTGAAGTCACCTCTCCTTCCACCATGTGGGCTTCTGGGGACCAAACTTAATTTGCCAGATTTGCCAGCAGGTGCCTTACCTGCTGAGTTATCTCACAGGTCCCCAGAATTTAAACTCTTGATTGTATGTTCAGTTTATAAAAAACAGTTCAATTTGAAGAAATTCAACTTACCCATTTTTCTTTTGTGGGGTACATTTTAAGTCTCATGTGAAAGGATTCTTGGTAGGTGTTTAGAGATTTGGCTCTGGTAGATTTGCCTAGCATTCATAAGGCCCCGTGTTTGAATCTCGACAAAGATAGTTTATTTGTAAGAGGTTTGGTGGCTCACACTCATGATCTATAGATAGATAGATAGATAGATAGATAGATAGATAGATAGATAGATGAAAATTTAAATACAGGCATTAGCAAATTCGAATATATACATATATATATATATGTATGTATATATTCAGTGGGAAACAGTTTGCATGGACTGAGAGTAATTCCTCTTCAGCTAGTCAGTAATGTGGCAACCAATTTTACAAACTGGAAAACTGTGGAAAGAGGCACTAGACAGAACAAGTTAGGCAAATATGTAAGAGGAAGATAGTTACTTGCTGTTGTTTGGATAGAATCACTGGTGTTAATATTATTGATTACTGGGTTAGATTAGTCAAAGTATGTGATCAGAGCATGGCATTTGTAAGAAGGCACCATTCGTTCTATTTATGAACGTATGCATGTGTATTGATGTATTTCAAGTTTAAGAACAAAACTGATCTGCAGATGGGGAGCCAATACAAATAATCAATCTCTTATTCAAGGCTATTATGTGAACATTTTCCCTGTTCATTTGCGTTGGGCCATGTTAACTATTTGAACTGACGATAAAGGGCATGGCATTCTGTGAATCAGTCTGTGAGAGCCAGAGCCTGTTTACTCCATCAGAGCAGCTGCATTTCACACACATCTCACACCAGTGGATGCTAGGACAGGGGAATGTCACTCAAGACAGCAGTTAAAGGACATAGGCAGTTTCTCTACACCAGTATTTAGCTATCTCTAAGACTGGCCGCAGCACAAGGTTTAAATTTTGCCCAGGTGACATTATGATCTTGGCTCCAGTATGGCTAACCTCATGAAAGTCTGTCCAGTGGTATAGCTGAGCAGTTTCTAACCTTAAGCTATAATGTATGCAGGATTTATTTCCTTTTGGGAAGTTTTACTTGAACACTAAAAGATGCTCCAGGAAGGGGGGGAGGGGGCACTGGGAGAAAGGGAGGAGGGAGAGAAAGGAAGGGGAAAAGGGGGGAGGGAGCAAGGGGATCCAGGGAGGGATGGAGGGAGGGAGAGGAATGGGGTACTTATCAACTTTGTATGAGTGGAAGAAATAAATAAATAAATAAATAGATAAATAAATAAATAAATAAAAGAAACCTCAGTTGCCACCTTTCACAAATGTTTCACAAATTCTTTATTACTTAAACTCAGTTGCCAAAGCTCAGGGAAACATGCGGAAGAGGGGGCGGTAAGATTGTAAGAGCCTAAAGATGGGGAGGAGCAACGATATGCAAGATACTCCACACAAGTTAGGGCCGAAGTAATCATAATAGGACTTTGCATGACCTTCACAATGACAGACATATCATTGACCCCTGCAAAGTCTAGCACGGATCACAGGCAGTAGGATCCTTAGAGGCAAGGGATTAACAGCCACAATAGTGTTCTATACTAAAGGGGAGCACAAGACAGAGCTTTAGGCAATGCTACTGAGTTCTTACACCTCATCCGAGAGGAGGGCCCAGAGGGAAGTTTGACATGCACACTAAAGGATGCTCCAGGAATGGGGGGGGAGCACTGGGAGAAAGGGAGGGAGGGGGGAAAGGAAAGGGAAAAGGGGGGAGGGAGCAAGGGGATCCAAGGAGGGATGGAGGGAGGGAAGGGAATGGGGTACTTATCAACTTTGTATGAGTGGAAGAAATAAATAAATAAATAAATAAATAAACCCTCAGTTGCCACCTTTCAAATGTTAATGTTTCACAAATTCTTTATTACTTAATTTAGGGTAGAGATTATAAGTTTCCTGTTGCATCAAATTGTGTAATTTTTCAAAAACGTTATAGATTTGTAAGCCTTTTTATATCATGTGTTAATATTAAAATGCTATGTGTGCATTATTTTACTTGTCTTCCAGTTTGTCTTCTTATCTCTAGTGGCTTGCTTATAGTTAATAGCTAATCTAGTGTAGCATTGTGCTTGTGCCATGTGGTGTTTGCTCAGTAAAGTTGTGAATGCCTCTTTGTTTTTCCTTGGAGATGCGGTCACTGCAGTCAGCAGGATTTATTTCCTTTTGTATTATTTCCTTAAGGTTCAATGTCACCTGAAACTACTTGTTTCTCTCCCTTCCCCTCCCGCAATAATTAGCCTCCCAAATTGCAGGGTTTAGTTGGAGGAAAGAGAAGAGGAGGAGGAGGACAAGAAAATAAACCAGTACTTTTTCCACCCATTCTTTCAAGGCAAAAATCTTTACATGAGTGGCTTAAAAATAACATCTCCTTTGTCTTGGGATATTTACCTAACAAATTCCTAGGGTTGCCAGAGGCTCCTTCACCCCTGGTCCCATGATCTCCCATCCAAGGCCGTCACTTTCCTCTCTAGTGGTCTCATCTGGTTTCTATCAGCCTCCACTGCAGCAAGGAGGGCAGGATCACTGAACAAGGCATCCAAGCCACCTGAACACTCCCCACAACCCAGGCACTCTCTCTTTCTGCCATCTGCTAACTTTGGGCTGTTGAAGGGGTGAGAAAGAAGTCTATTTGCCTTTCAAGTCATTAAGTCCTTTGTCCTATTACCCTAGTCCTTAGACCCACAAGGATATGAAGAGTCAGAGAAGGCAGTTCCATTGTGACCACCAAGGATGCTTTATCTTCTCAGCACAAGGACACTCCTACCTTGTCAGGAGGAATAGTCCAACCTTTGCCTCCTCATCAAGTCAGTGGGTGGTGAGAATGTGAGTGCCCCTCTTGCCATCTGCTAGGCCTTGTGCAGACCCAGTATCCACCTGAGAGTCCCTTGGTGAAGGCTGCCCCATTCCTTTCTGCAAAGCTCTCTGGAATAAGCCATGAGTCCAGGCGGTACCCTGGGGATATTGTCATTTTAACTGACTACTAGTAGTTCCCTTTCAAAATGAGCAGTGACAAATGTGGTCACCCCCACTGGGCTATGAAAGCTGGACATGTTTAGGTTCTGGGGAGTGTTCAGACTTCAGCATACTCATCCAATTTACTCGGTGGGCTTCAATCAAAGTCAGAGCAGCAGGGCCTGCAGGATAACTCAGCTGGTAAGGCGCGTTCACAAAGCTGGTAACCTGAGTTTGAAACCTGAAGAGCCCACACAGTGGAAGACCCGACTTCCACAAGTTGTCTCATCCTCTACCTATGTACATTGACATATTTGCATACACCTTCTATACCCCTTCCTCTCAAATACCACATTAAAAAAGACGGCAGGTTTTGAGATCAGAGGAGATTTGGAGCACCTGTGGGGTGGATGGGGAGTGTTAGGGGAAAATAGTCATATTTATTGCATTTGTATATGAAAGCTTTAAAAAATAAAAAGGAATTTTTTAAAAAAAGACAGGACTGAAGAGATGGCTCAGTGGCTAAAGCCTTTGCCTTTCAAACAAAAGAACTTGAGTTTGGATCCCCAGATCGCAGGTAAAAAATGCCAGGCGGAAATGGCAGTGGTCTGCAATTCTGGTCCTGGAAAGCAGAGCAGAGACTGGGAAAGCTCAAAGCAAAGCAATAAGGAGGTAGAGCAATCCAGGATGATTCCCAATGTCATCCTTGGACCCTCACAGGCACATACACTCAAGTGCCCACATGTCCACACATACATATACACCCAACCACATGCAGCATATACACACACACACAAAGAAAAAGACAACAGCAATGAAGGGTAGCACATGGACCCATTAGCAAGTCCCAGCCCTTTCCTGAGTGTTCTTAGCCAGGTGAGAAGGCCAAGTCATAAGTCTTATAAGAATTGAACACATGTTCTTGGGCTGCTCAGGTTAGAAATGTATACTTTCCATGGTATGCTGAATTTTCCCCCTCTAATTTGATCTTGAGACCTCTTTTTAGAAAGGGACCATAAATTCCAATCCAGCTTTTAATGATGTTCCAGGACCTGTGACTGTGGAAGACACCCTTGTGGCTCTTGTCAGACTTGTGTCTAGTCTATTTATGCCAAGACTATTGTGTAAGAAACCTCGCTCCAGTATTTTGCAATGTGTCAGTCAAACAAAGCACAGAAAAGGCACCCCAAAAAACACACAGACATATGTATGTGAAACAACAGAATCATTTTATTCCATACAAATCCTACAGAAGAGAACAAATCTTGCTGGCCAACGGGAAGGCAGCATCAGTCCATGCAATGCATGTTCAATGGCTGAACCATTGTGTAGGGAGCAACACAACAGAATAAGCAGACACCGGCTCGGTGGCAGCATCCAGTGACTGACGCACACTTCCTGTGGCATATCTGCAGTCTATGCCAGCTGTGGAGTGAGTCATGTAGCTTGTGAGTTGTTTGTCGCACAGGGAACAAGTAACTGGGGCGCAGTTGTAGAAAGCAGGTACTGTATGAACCTCTCTGAGAACCTGGAAGGGGAGAAGGAGAAAAATAGCAAAGGTTACTAGTCCAGTTTATATTTAAAAGGAAAGCAAGGGCAACAGAAAATTATAATTCACTACAATTTACCTGTGGATGCCTTGCTGTCACTTTTAAATGTAAGACTATAGTGTTAGCTTAGCTTTCTATTATTGAACAAATAGCTGAAATAACCAATTTTTTGAGTGATTTATCATTTATCATGTGTGTGTGTATGTGTGTATTAGAGGGCACTGTGTATCCCTGTGGAGGACCAAAGGTGACTTTAGGAATCATCCTGGATTGCTTCTACCTCCTTGTTGCTTGGCTCTGGGACTTCCTAGGCTCAGCTCACCAAGGCTGGTGACCTGGGATATGAGACCTGGGATGTGAACTCAAGATCTTCTGCTCACAAGGAAGTCTTAACCCCTGGCCATCTCTCTAGCCCCATGACACAACCCACTTAATGATAAACTTTTTAGGATATTTTATTGGAGAGATGCTGTGAGTAGGCATGTGCATGCTACAGGACATGTATGGAAGTCAGAGGACAATTTTGGTAAGTAGATTCGTTCCTTCCACTATGTGGATTTCAATGATCAAACTCAAGTTGTCAGATTTGTGAGCTGGCACCTTACTCACTGAGCTATCACTTAGCTCCAATATAATCTATTTTAAAGGGGAAAAACCTACATTTTAGCTTATTGTTTCAGAGGCTCCAATCCAAGCCTCTGTCTGTCATAAAGGCAGCGCAACACAGATGACAGTGAATTCCTTACTTTCCTCCCTCTATCCTTCCAAGTGCTGTTATTGGAGACCTGTGTTACCATGTCTGGCAAGTTCATAAATTTTTGCTTTGTTCAACTTTTTAAATCTCTACACAGATTTGGAAATTTTTCTGTGAGGCACAGCCTACAAAATATTTCTTTTACAAAGTACCAGGATGCAAATTCTGTGTCAAACGTTGGAAGTCTCTTCGTTAAACTGAACTTTCAGACTCTCTTATTTTTTTTAACTCAGTAATAATGGGAGATGACATTAAACATAAATCAGTAAAGCTGACTTGCTGAAAAATGAATCAAGTATTTTGTAAATGCCAGCAATATTCTATTCACAAACAGTATCATCACAAGATAGCAACAGTCAAACCATGGAAATCTCTGTCTGTGTGTGTGTGTGTGTGTGTGTGTGTGTGTGTGTGTGTAGGTTCAAAGGTGATGTTGTAATCCTAGATTGCTTTCCGTCCTTACTGGTTTGCTATGGGTTTCCTAGGCTCTGTCTTGCAGGGCCAAAATTATAGGCCACTGCCATTTCTCCCTGGCATTTTTTTTTTTTACATGGGATCTAGGGATCCAAACTCAGGTCTTTTTGCTTGTGAGGAGGCAAAGGTTTTAACCCTGAGCCATCTGTGTAGCCCAATTATGGAACTCTTCTTACATGTGTTTACCACAGCAGTGACACTGACAATTATACTATGTATACAAATAATAGAAAGAAGCAAGTTACTTCAAAACAATATATATTAAGACATTTTACTATGCTGAACATTTATAGGGCAAACCATAAATGCATAAACCCTATAGGAGACAGTCTCTTCATATAAAATAATGCTGCAAACCTCAAAATGAAAACATCTTCGAGAATGTTGGTAGTTTAAAAAAAAGTGAATTCAAAATATGCTGGCGACATATAAAAGTGGCCCATGGTTTTGGTCTTTGTGAGCTTGCCCTGAGATTTAACAAAGACTGGCTTTGTATGTCCAGGTCAAAAGCAGCTTCATTTTCCACAAGGAGAACTTCCTGGTGCCATCCAGGAAAGCAGAATCCCGATGAACAAACTGAAAAGGGTATGGCTACATGAAGGAGAGAACTGTAACCAACTTATCTCAAAGATACGAAGCAAACATCAACTTCAACATATTTGCAATCACCAGGAATCCTAAAATTCAGCGTTCTCAGTTTTTTTTTTTTTAATATAATGTCCGTAGTGAAAGAGATGCAGTTCAGCATTCCAAGTTGTACCTACAAATGTGTGGATTTCTGGTGCTGAGAACAGGTAAGTTATGTCATAAACAGAACAAATAGGTGACAACTATGTTTTCTAGAAATCTTCAGCAAGATGCAGTCCTGCGGAGGCCTTTGTTTCCCTCCTGCTAATCCCTCTGCATCTTCACATTTCCTTTGCAGGTGCAACCACAAGACTGTAATCAAGGACAAGCAGGGAGCCCTACATTCCTGCATTTTCTATGGTACTTCAGGACTTCACACAGCACTTGGGACTGCTTCAGCAAGTGGCCAGCACATGCGATGTCTACCTGAGAAGCTGGGTTCAGATCCAATTTTTTTTCTTGATGAATTTTTCTAAATGCCCAATGGTTGCCTTTCCTAACACTTGGATGAACTTTCGCAAGGGCATAAAACGCGGAATGTGCTCATTAGCACTCATGGACTCCAGTAATAAAGACATATCAAGTTCAGGTGGCATAGTAAAAGTTGATTCTTCACCTTGCCCTAATTCCTCACTTTCTTTGCTCAGAAGGAGTGGCTTTGGGATGGCAGATAGGGATGCTTCTTTCATGAAATCACACCTTTGCTTTTGTTCTTTATTCCCTAGCCAGGCTACTACTAATTTGTACACGATGTTTTACACCTGTATATCCAACCTTAAGTTAAGATGAGACTTAGCCTGATGGACTTCTTCACCGCATTTTGGACATTTTTTGCTGTAATAAAAATGTTTTATGATGCAGCTTTTGCAGAATGTATGAAGACATTCCGTAAGAGTGGACACATCTATTAGACAGCCTTTACAAATGATGCATGAGATGTATTCGGTCAGCTCTGAGCAACGAACGAGGCACTGGCCCTGATCCCGGTCCTCTCTTTCTACATCCAGATCTGGATGTAGGGAGCCAGTGCAACCAGAATTCTCGGCTGCAACCTGACACAGGGTAGACCCGTCCTTACCAGCTGGCGGTGTTAGGGCCAGTGTGGGAGGCAGTATCTGGACTCCCTCCATCACGGCTGCAGCTATGTGGCTTCCTGGGACAAGCATTCAAGGCTTACAGGGGTCAGGGTCGCAAACCAGTCAGGGTGAGGCACTTGAGACTTTGCACCAAGCAGAGTGGTGACACTAGGGCAAAGTGATTGCTGAGCTGTCACCGAACAGCAATGTCACAGAAGCGTGAAGGGCCGTTGAGCAGAAGCCACACGAGGGCCAACAAACGACGAGGCAAGTGCTACCCAAGGGCTAAAGGCAACCAAGTAGATAAGACACGAGGGCTAAGTGTCATTAGCCGAACAGACTAAAGAAAGAAGTCAAAATGCCACTAAGCGGAGAAGTGACGCGTGGGTCAGATAATTGAGTGAAGCGACCAACGTGTCCAGAGGACAAAGAGCTACGTGCACGACGCCAAGAGCCAGGTAAAGCCAAGCACCGCGGAGCAGAGAAGCAACGCGGATGGCGAAGCATCAAGGAGTCGGGCGCAACACGTGCGGCATGAAGGTAAAGCATCTTCAAGAGGCTGCACGAAGGCGAAGCGCTGCGAGGCCGGTCCCAACCTCTTCGCACCCAAAGAAAGGAAAGCGGAGGTGACGCAAGGTGGGCGAGGGTGGGGCTGCGGGGAGTGTAATTCATATGAGCCAATTGGAAGCCGCGTAGCTTGTACAGGGCAGGACCCTTGGGGTGCCTTAAAGGTGCCTCACCCGATTTTACTCCCTAAGAACTTCGAACTCCCTAAAAGTCTTTAAAATGTTGTTCATCCGAAGGAGGGTGTTTGCCTATGCTCGTGCGTAAGGCAACGAGGTAGATAACCTGTGATGTTGCTTAGGAATAATTATTTCAGTTTGAGCACCAACTATGTGTTTCTGTGGCAAATCGCATTTGTCTAAAACTACTTGTCAGGACTTAGGCATTCTAGTTTTGAAACATGTAAGTTTAGTTTGAAGATTGATCTAATGCTACAGAATTGAATGCTATTGGAGGACTGCTTATGGTAACGCCTTTTTTCTTTCTTTCTTTTTCAGATGATGGCCTGAGACTCACCTGGTATCCTTGGCTAGACTGGAACTCAGAACCCTCCTTCGTCAGCATCATGCTTACTGGGATTACAAATGTGTGTTACGACACCCAGTAAACTATAGATTGAGGTAAAATATTTAATTTTTTTAAAATTATGGGTTGTTGGGGCTGGAGAGATGGCTCAAGGGTTAAGCCTCTGCCTTGCAGGCAGAAGGTTCTGAGTTCGGATCCTGGACCCCACGTATAGACGCCAGGTGGAAGCGGGGGCGGCCTGCGTTTCTGGTCCTGGTAGGGCGGAGCCTATGAATCCCCGGGCAGAGTAAACAAGGAGGAGGTGGAGGCGTCCATAGTGGTTCCCGAATTCGCCCGGGGTTCTACACACACACACATACATACATACACACACATACATACATACATACACATGTGCACACATGCACACACGCACAATTGAATAAATAATAAAAAATAATAAAAAATTTAAAATTATTGGTTGTTTCAAATCGGCAAGAAAAGTTCCGATTTAAAAAACTAGTTAAAGCTGGGTGTTGTAACACACACCTGTGTCGTAGATAGGATGACTAAAGCTGGAATTCATCAGTTGGTAAACTGGCTAGCCAATGAACGCTTGGGATCCACCTGTCTCTGCCTCCCCAGTCCTGAGGCTACCTACAGACGTGTGCCACTGCACCCGGCTTTCACATGGACGATGGGCATCTGAAATCAGAACCTTAGGTTTGTGGGGCAAGTACTCTGCAGATGAGCCATCTCTCTAGCCCTTGAGTTCATTTTACAAGTGTTCTGAGCTACTTTGTTCATTCTTTTGTATATGCATATCCAGGTTTGCTAAAAACAAAACACTTTGAGATGGGTGTTCTTTTCCTATTAAGTGATCTTAATATTCTTGTGAAATACCATCAAACCATCCAAAAAATACATTAGCTAAATTAACTTCTTTCAACAGGAGAAATTTTTAGTTGTCAGTGTTTTTTTTTTTTTCTTTCCAAGTAAATTCTCCATTTTTTTAACTGGGAATTTTTCATACACAAACGAAATGGGTTTATGTCATTGGTTGGACCCCCTCCCTACACAGCCCTCCAAATTTTTAATTCCCAGTGTTTAAAGTGAAATATCTTAACATTTAAATTTAATTTTTCTTTCTTTGTGCTATATTGCTTAGACTGAATACAGAACATTTTAGGGTAATGGATGCTATAATTGTGGGAAAAAGCTACTCTACTGTAAAAGTGAAGGATGTCTATTTTTCTCTTGCTTTTTATTCATTTGTTTTTCTGAGATTACACAGGGTACAATGCTTAAATGTAATGAGATTTCCAAATATATGATATGAGCCCCACAACTTAGGTATATAAACCTTTCTTCATTGGCGAATTTTAACCAACAGCAATGCCAACCCGCTGCCAATGTTATCATATGATTATTATGTACAATTTGTTATACAGGGGTTTTACTTTTTTTCCTCGTGGGGTTGCGGGTTGACCCTACGATCTCATGCATGCTAGGCACATGCTTGACCACTGAGCTGCACTTGTCTTTCACTTTTTATTTTGAGCTGCTAACAGGGTACTTTGTAATCCTGAATGAATAGCAGAACATACTGAGAATGTAGATGGAGTGGGATTTAGGTGGTGAGGAGCCAGCATTTTCTCCCCCTTGTTCATTAACCACCCTGCCTCCAGACTGAAAGATGTGACTGTGATAGGATTACCAGTGATTAGGGTTTTTCTAGAAAATTCTATGCTGGGGATGAGACTAGGCCAGCCGCAGGAGCCCTTGCACAAGAGAAAGGACTCATCTCTCAGGAGACTTCGGTCCTAATAACTTGGGCTTATAGATGAACCTGCATATGCTCATTTCCTGGCTTTCATTTTATCTTTTCTGTAAATTGTGGCACTCCTAAAAGCAAGATGAAGCGACAGCTAGAATTTATATCACCCCAGTTCGAGCAGAATTCTGAATAAGTATCTTCCACCCATTGCTGTCTCCCTGGTTTTTGGTAGAGTTGTAAGCAACGAACCTTGCTTTCCTGTACCATGCTGTGTTCCCTGCTGGATCTGAGAAAGAACTGAAACATAGCTAAGGCAAGGGGTAACTCAAGAGTACACCCAGAATGCCTTCCAATGTGCTGCATGCCCTGGCTCCTGGTGTGGAAACCACACTCAAGCTGTATTTTGCCAACCGCTTGAGAGGCTCCAAAAAGTGCACTCCTGCTCTCAACAGGTCCTGTCCAAATGGAAGGCGAGTAATAGTGGAGTGTGCCGCTGTGCTGTCCCATCCACTGAGCAGGTCCCTGAATCAGCCCTTTTTCAGAACACTTGTGTGGAAACCATACCCACTGTTCAGAAAAGTCTCTTAAAGCTTGACATAGTCAGTGCAAAAAGAGCTGTCTCCAGGTTCTAGGCAACTCACTCTGCTCAAACCAGCAGTCTGTGGGGGACTCAAATTTCCAGTTCTGATTTTCAGCTGGGAAACCAAGGCACTCCGCAGCAAATGCAGCAGAAATATTGAGTGCCACAATGCACCCTCCAGCAGCAGCCTATGGAAACACCACTGCCCACTGATGCCTCTCACACTAGGTCTCAACCAAGAGATGCCTATCCCTAGTGTCCGAGTGTGAGGCCAAACCATCCTGCTTCTGATACCACCTGGTGTGGACTAGAGGTTCTACTGCTGCTTATTTATGGTGATTCCCACTGTAAATTGAAGTTCCAGAAAAAAAAAAAGAAAAAAGAGCTGCACCTGTGTTAAAGATTCTCCAAGTACAAATGACTGAACTTCCTCATTATAGAGTACTAATGTGTTACCAACTTGTGGGACTCAGTTCTCGTCTTTCACCATGTGAATTCCAGGGATCAAACTCAGGTCATCAAGGATTGTACACAGGTACCTTTAACCAAGGAGCTGTCTTGCTGCTCATATCTTTATCCTTTGAAAGCCATTCATTGCCCACCACTATGTTTGCTCTAACGTGCTTGGGACTATCAAAAATTTTTAAAATATATTCTTAGCAAGTCACTAGTTAATACGAATGCCAAAAGCTAAGGTGCCACCAGATAACATTTGGGGTCTATCACAGAGCTTTCCCTGATGTGCTGTAACCCATCTATCAGACATTTCCAGCATTGTATTTCAGAGGCAATGATCCAATCTATTAGTCTGTGTTGTTGTTTGCCTCTGAGACAACCTTTGCAATATGAGCAATTTCATTTCTGGTTTTAAGTTTTTCTGTTTTTTTAATAGGTAAGGAATTTGTGTATTTTGTTTATATTTTCAAGCTAGTCTGTGTTTTTGATTAGAGAATTGAGACCATTAGTATTCAGAGTTATTGTTATTAGGTGCATATTGATTCCTGTCATTTTATTGATTTTGTAGTATTTGGTTTTCTATTCTTCCACTTTTGCTTAACTACTATTCTAGAATGGCTTATTCTTTCCTGTGGATCATGGCTGAATTCCTTTTTCTTTTCAGTATGGATTCCTTCAGGGTCTTCTCTAGAGGTGGCTTAGTGGCATACATTCCTCTATTCTTTTTGATAGTGGAAAGCTTTTATTTCTCCTTCAGTTTTGACATATACTTTTTTTTCTCTGTGTACAGTCTTTATTTCAAACATTTGTTAAAACACCACTACTCTTCCAGGACGAGTGCAAAGAGCATCCTCTTCTGAAACTCAAGAACTATGTACAGAACTTTACAGAACAGAGGCAACACTTTAGCTGACAAGGGGAAGGGAGGAAGGAGCTGCCCCTCTGAATGGAACTTCAGTTGCTATCCAGGCACTGGCTTGTGGAGTTCAGACTGTAGGCTGGTTTTGGAGTTTGAGCACAGCACAGGAATTCATTTGACTGCCTACACCCCTGGTTGAGGTGCCATTAGATCAATGTCGCTCAAGTTCCTAGCCAGCCAGACGCCCGCAGTGAAAAGTCCTAAGTTGAGGATCAAGGTCCTCCTGAAATCATTCCGATCAGTGGCAAAGCGGTAGACACCGCGGAGCCAGTCTCCCACGTTGTCTGGGACTTCCAGGGCTTCATTTGCCCCGCGCCGGCAGCGCTCACTGCGACCCCGCTGGCAGACATGGCAGCACCTCTCTCCTCTGGACTGGGATCGTGTGGCTCACGTTGACATATACTTTTGCTGAGCATCATTTATTTTATCACCTATGTTCTTTCAGTTGAAGTATTTACAGTACTTAAATAGGCCTTGGATGTGGTAGAATTGAAATGATAGTTCAGGAAACAGTTCTTCAGTCCAGGAGCAGGATCAAGGTGCCTGGTATAAACTCTGTATTATTCTCTGGGTTCAATATTAACTGTGAAAGCAACCACAGTTGTTGGATATTACCACAATGGAGATGTCATGCTGGGCAAACCAGTCTAGTACCTGTTTACTGTCTCTCTCTCTCTCTCTCTCTCTCTCTCTCTCTCTCTCTTTCTCTCTTCCCTCTTCCCCCTCTTTCTAATTAATAAATAAAATATTCTGCAAAAATAAGTTAAAGGTGTCTTGATTTGCCACTTTCTTTGTTCTGCAACTGTAAAAACTTCGTAAAACTATTATTACATTGAAAAATGATATTTTGGGTAACCTGAATCTATCTCTAGGCCATGGTCACTCATACTCATACTTAATTCCAGAATAAATTCTTCTTCTTTTTGAGGTGGGAGTTCTGTTTTTGCATTGACATAATCAATCAAGACATAATTGTCTTTGAAAAGACAGTTATGCTCACAGTCATCTGAAAGAAGGACTTTGTCACATGATATGGGACCAGATAAAAGGAGGCTTTCTGATTGATCAGAAGGAAGAAGGAGGAGGGAAAATGTGGACAAGAGTCTTCCAGGGAGTCACATGTTTATCTTTTGTCTTGCCCGTAATAGACATTTTTACTACAGTGTGGAGGTTCGAGCTGCATTTTTTTTTTTGCTTTCTTCAATTTTTTTTACATTTTTTATTATTATTTCCACTCATACAAATTTGGTAGGTACACCGGTTCCCTCCATCCCTCCTCCTCCCCCCGACCCCCCTGCTCCCCCTCCCCTCACCCCTCCCTCCCTATCCCCCAGTGCCTCCCCCCATCCCCAGAGAATCCTTTAATGTGCATGCCAGGCTCTCCTCTGGGCCCTCCTCTCCGATGAGGTGCAAGGACCCAGTGGCATTTCCCAGAACCCTTTCCTGTGTTCCCCTTAAGCATAGGAACACTACTGTGGCTGTCAATCCCTTGCCTCCAAGGATCTTGGTGCCTTTAGCAAATGCTAGACTTTGTGGGGTCAATAGTGTCTTGGACATTGCACAGGGCATGCAAAGTCCAATTATGATTGCTTCGGCCCTAACTTGTGTGGAGTATCTTGCGTATCATTACTCCTCCCATCCTTGTGCTCTTACAATCTTACCGCCCCCTCTTCCGCAAATTTCCCTGAGCTTCAGGATGGGGAGAGATTAGGCTGGCCTAGTTCTAGGTGGTCGATATAGAGTCTCTGAAGTTCTGGATTGTGGTTTGTTGATTTTCTTTTGCAGTTTTGCTGCTCCTGCAATGCCCTTCACTCCATCCTGATGGGCATTGTATGTCACCCCCTGGCCAGAGACAAAAAGTTATTAAACTGGAGTCTTGTTATAAGAGCACATTCAAAGGTAGCTGCAATGAAAGTAGGAAACCACAGTGAGAGAGGGGTCAATCACCCATTTGCAAAATGGTTACTTTTTATCTGCCAGACTATATACCCTCCCCTTCTGGTGAGATCATACCCCCTCAGTTGTAAATGATCAGGAACGAAAGTCTGTGAACTTAACCAGATGTCTCATTACTTACTTGAAGTCCTTGATGGAGGCCTATTTTCTCTGCTGTAACATGGTCTCTTCTCTCCTTGTTTCTGGTGTGTCCCTCCTACCCCATCCCTCCTGTTCATAATCCTTGCAATTACCATAGGTATTACAGAGATTTATCTTTGAGTGTCTCTAGGTGGGCTGGGTGGGTTTGGTACTAGGAGCCACCTATTAGGGAGTACATACAGTGCTTAGTTTTCTAGGATTGGGATACTTCACTTAATATAATTGTTTCTAATGACATCCATTTCCCGGCAAATTCCAGTAATTCATGGTTTTTGATGGCTGAGTAGTACTCCATTGTATAGCTGTACCACATTTTCCTTATCCACTTGTCAACTGTTGGACATTTGGGTTGATTCCATGACTTTGCTGTTGTAAACAGTGCTGCTATGAACATGGTCGTGCTTCTGCTATCGAGGTGAATTTTTGCTGTATGTGGGGTTATTCCCAGAAGTGGAATAGCAGGGTCATATGGCATTTCAATCTTTAATCTCTTTAAGAATCTCCAGACGGCTTGCCAGAGTGGTTGTATGAGCCTGCATTCCCACCAGCAATGTAGGAGAGTTCCCCTGTCTCCACATCCTCTCCAGCATTTGTTGTTGTTTGTATTGTGGATTTTTGCCATCCTGACCGGGGTGAGATGATATCTCAGGGAAGTTTTGATTTTCATTTCCCTGATGGCTAAGGAAGTGGAGCATTTTTTAAGATATTTATTAGACATTTTAATTTCATCCCTGGTAAAGTTTCTTTTAAGTTCCAGGGCCCATTTTTTAATTGAGCCATTTGTTTCCTTGGTGTTTAGTTTTCTAAGTTCTTTGTGCACTCTGAACAGTAGAGCTCTATCAGATATGTGGTTAGTGAAGATTTTCTCCCATTCTGTGGGTTGCCTTTGAGCTCGTGTGACAATGTCTTTATCTGAACAGAAGCTCTTTAATTTCACAAGATCCCAGCTGTTGAGAGTTGGTAGCAGTGACTGTGACATTGTATGTCTGTTTAGGAAATGTTGGCCTAGCCCAATGAGCTCAAAGGAGTTCCCTATCCTTTCAACTATGGTTTTTATAGTCTCTGGCCTGATATCAAGGTCCTTGATCCATTTGGAATTAAGTCTTGTACATGGTGACATGTACGGGTCCAGCTTTAATCTTCTGCATTTGGAGATCCAGTTTTGCCAGCACCATTTGTTGAAGATGCTGTTCTTTTTCCATTGGATTCTTTGGGCCCCTTTGTCAAAGACCAAATGGCTGTAATTTTGTGGGCTTATATCTGGGTCTTCAATCCTTATCCATTGATCTGTGTGTCTATTTTGGAGCCAGTACCAGACTGTTTTTATAACTATGGATTTGTAGTATAGACTAAGGTTTGGTATGGTAATACCTCCAGCAGTGTTTTTGTTTCTCAGGATTGTCTTTGCTCTCCTGGGTCTTTTGTGCCTCCATATGAATTTTGGGATTAATTGGTCAACTTCTTTGAAGAATTGCTTTGGGATTTTAATTGGTATAGCATTGAATTTGTATATTGCCTTTGGTAGGATGGTCATTTTTACGATGTTGATTCTGCCAATCCAGGAACATGGGAGGTCTTTCCACCTTCTGGTGTCTTCTGCAATCTCTTTCTTTAGGGTTTTAAAGTTTTCATTGTAAAGGTCTTTTACCTCCTTGGTTAGGTTTATGCCAAGGTATTTCATTTTTTCAGGGGCTATAGTAAATGGGATTGTTTCTCTCAAGGCTTTTTCTTTTCTTTCATTTTGGGCATATAGGAAGGCCTCTGATTTTTGCACATTTATTTTGTATCCTGCCACCCTGGTGAACTTCTCAATTAGTTCCAGGAGCTTCCTGGTGGAGTTTTTGGGATCCCTCAGGTATAAGATCATGTCATCTGCAAATAGGGATAGCTTGACTTCTTCCTTGCCGATTTGAATCCCTCTTATGTCCCTTTCTTGTCTTATGGCTTCAGCTAACACTTCAAGTACAATATTGAATAGAAGTGGTGAGAGTGGACAGCCTTGTCTAGTTCCTGATCGAAGTGGGAATGCTTCCAATTGTTCCCCATTGAGCATAATCCTTGCTGTGGGCTTCTTGTATACAGCTTTTATTATATTGATAAAGGTTCCTTCCATTCCTACTGTCTCTAGCGTTTTGATCATAAAAGGCTGTTGGATCTTGTCAAAAGCTTTTTCTGCATCTATCGAGAGTATCATGTGGTCTTGGACTTTGGGCTGGTTTATATGATGAATTACATTTATTGATTTGCGTATGTTGAACCAACTTTGTGTGCCGGGGATGAAGCCTACTTGGTCCCCGTGAATGATCTTTTTGATATGTTTTTGAATCCAATTTGCTAAGACTTCGTTGAGAATCTTTGCGTCTGTGTTCATCAGAGAGATCGACCTATAGTTTTCTTTTTAAAGTGAATCTTTATTAGATTTGGGGATTAAAATGATATTAGCTTCATAGAAGGAATTTGGTAGTGTTCCTTCCTTTGCTATTTGATGGAACAGTTTAAGGAGTATTGGTGTTATTAACTCCTTAAATGTGAACTGCATTTTCTGATAATTGGTGGTGGTGAACATTTTTCATGTATCCGTTGGTTATGTAACATGTGTTTTCTTTTTTTTAAAGTATTCTATTTCTATTCCATGGATGGAAGTTAGAGGACAACTTTTGGAAGTCACTTCTCTCCTTTTACCATATGGACTTTGTGAGCAGGTATCCCTGCCTGATGAGCTACCTCACCAGCCCCTCACCTCTTTTCTTATGAAATAGTTGTTAAGGTCTCTTTCTGATTTCTCAGTTGACTTGTTTGGTTTTAAATTTTTCTTCTTTTTATTTTATGTTTTAATTTTTACTTTTTAAATTTGAGACAAGATCTCACTGGGTATTTCTATTTGAAAGGAGGGAGAGAGGAAAGAAGGAAGAAAAAAGGAAGGAAGAGAGGAGAGAGAGGTTTGTGCCATGGATGGAAGTTAGAGGACAACTTTTGGAAGTCACTTCTCTCCTTTTACCATATGGACTTTGTGAGCAGGTATCCCTGCCTGATGAGCTACCTCACCAGCCCCTCACCTCTTTTCTTAAGAAATAGTTGTTAAGGTCTCTTTCTGATTTCTCAGTTGACTTGTTTGGTTTTAAATTTTTCTTCTTTTTATTTTGTGTTTTAATTTTTACTTTTTAAATTTGAGACAAGATCTCACTGGGTAGCCCAAGTTGATCTCAAGCTCTTGATAATCCTTCTGCCTCCGCTTCTTCTTTTTTTTTTTTTTTATTTCCACTCATACAAACTTAGGTATACCGGTCCCCCCTCTCTCCAACCCCCCCATCCCCTTGTGCCCCCTCACCCCCCCTTCCCTCCTGATCCCCCAGTGCCTCCCCCTCCCATTCCTGGAGCATCCTTTAGTGAGCATGCCAAACTCTCCTCTGGGTCCTCCTCTCCGATGAGGTGCAAGGACCCAGTGGCATTTCCCAGAACCATTTCTTGTGTTCCCTTTAAGCATACTGCCTCAGCTTCTTAAGGGCAAATATTTACAGGCATGAGCCATTGTGCTTAGCTTTTGGTTGTGGGTTTTGTTTGTTCTCTTTCAGGAACTCCTTATGGATTCTGAACATTCTACTTATCGGATGCATAGTTTACATTTTTATTTTCCAATTCTGTAGGTTGTCTCCTCACTCTGATGATTATTCCTTTACTCTGCAGAAACTTTTTTTTCCCAGGATTTCTTTTTTTTTCTTTTTTCTTTTATTTGTTTCTGCTCATACAAACATAATAGGAACCTCTGTCCCCTCCCTCCCTCCACCCCTCCCTGGACCTCCTGTTCCCTCCCCGCTTTGTCCCTTCCTTTCCCCCCTCCCTCCCTTTCTCCCAGTGCCCCCTCCCTGCATTTCTGAAGCATCTTTTAATGAGTATATTAGACTTTCTTCTGGGTCCTCCTCTCTGATGAGGTGTAAGGACTCAGTGGCATTTCCTAGAACTCTTTCTTGTGTTCCCCTTAAGTATAGGAACACTATTGTGACTGTTAATCCCTTGCTTCTAAGGATCCTAGTGCCTTTAGTCCATGCTAGAATATGAGGGGTCAACAATATGTTGGTCATTGTACAGATTATTCTGCAGAAACTTTTTTTTTTTTTGACTTTGCTTTGGGGGTTTTATTGTTTTTTTTTCCTTTTTTATTAAAAATTTAATTATACATTTTAAAATTTTTTACCAGTTCCCTCCCTCCCCCCTCCTCCCCCCGAACCCCCTCTTCCCCCTCCGCTTCCCCCAGTGTCTCCCCCCCAATTCCCAGAGAGTCCTTTATTGTGTACGCCTAACTCTCCACTGGGTCCTCCTCTCCGATGACATATAAGGACCCAGTGGCATTTCCATAAGCCCTTTCTCTTGTTCCCCTTAAGCATAAGATCACTACTATGGCTGTCAATCCCTTGCCTCCAGAGGTCTCGGTGCCCTTAACAGATGCTAGACTTTATGAGGGCCAACAGTGCGCTGGACATTGCGCAGGGCATGCAAAGTCCCATTATGATTGCTTTGGCCCCAACTATTGTTGAGAATCTTGCAAATCGTTGCTCCTCCCATCCTTTTGCTCTTACAATCTTACCGCCCCCTCTTCTGCAAATGTCCCTGAGCTCCAGGATGGGGAGAGATTAGGCTCTGCAGAAACTTTTTAATTTAACACAATCCTCATTTGTCTACTTTTGCTCTTATTGTCTACGTATTTGGAATTTTCCAAAAATGGTCTTATGCATTCCAATATCGGGAGGTATTTTCCCTATGCATTCTTCTACTACTTGCATAGTTTCACGTCTTACAAAAATCTTTAACCCCAGGCTGGAGTGATGGATCAGGGGTTAAGACTCTGTCTCTCAAAAAAAGGTTCTGAGGGTGGTGCGGGAGCAGTGGCCGCTCTGGTCGGCGGACGTGCCGCCCAGCAGTCCCGGAAGCGAAGCAGGGATGGCGGGGAGTCCGACCGAGGAGGCGGCGACGGCGGGTGCCGGAGCGGCAGGCCCCGGGGCGAGCGGCGTCGGCGGGTGCCTGAGCGGCAGGCCCAGGGGCGAGCGGCGTCGCCGGTGTGGTCAGTGTTAGCGGGAGGGGCGGCGGGTTCGGGCCGCCTTTCCTGCTGGATGTGTGGGCGGCGGCGGCGGCGGGCGGGGCCGGGGGCTCGGGGAGCGGCCTGGCTCCTCTGCCGGGGCTCCCGCCCTCGGCCGCTGCCCACGGGGCCGCGCTGCTGAGCCACTGGGACCCCATGCTCAGCTCCGACTGGGACGGCGAGCGAACCGCGCCGCAGTGTCTGCTTCGGATCAAGGGGGATATCATGTCCATTTATAAGGAACCTCCTCCAGGAATGTTCGTTGTACCTGATACCGTTGACATGACTAAGATTCATGCATTGATCACAGGCCCATTTGACACTCCTTATGAAGGGGGTTTCTTCCTGTTCGTCTTTCGGTGTCCACCGGACTATCCCATCCACCCACCTCGGGTCAAATTGATGACAACGGGCAATGACACAGTGAGGTTTAACCCCAACTTCTACCGCAATGGGAAAGTCTGCTTGAGTATTCTAGGTACGTGGACTGGCCCTGCCTGGAGCCCAGCACAGAGCATTTCTTCCGTGCTCATCTCCATCCAGTCCCTGATGACAGAGAACCCCTACCACAATGAGCCAGGCTTTGAACAGGAAAGACATCCAGGAGACAGCAAAAACTATAATGAATGTATTCGGCAGGAGACCATCAGAGTTGCAGTTTGTGACATGATGGAAGGGAAGTGCCCCTGTCCTGAACCCCTACGAGGGGTGATGGAGAAGTCCTTCCTGGAATATTACGACTTCTATGAAGTGGCCTGCAAAGATCGCCTGCATCTTCAAGGCCAGACTATGCAGGACCTTTTGGAGAGAAGCGGGGCCACTTTGACTACCAGTCCCTCTTGATGCGCCTGGGACTGATTCGGCAGAAAGTGCTGGAGCGGCTCCACAATGAGAACACAGAAATGGACTCTGACAGCAGCTCATCTGGGACAGAGACAGACCTGCATGGGAGCCTGAGGGTCTAGACCCTGCTCCCTGCCCCTCCCCCTACAAGAGTCCCGGAAGAGCCCCTTCCCCAACCCCAGGGGTGGAGAGGCACTGTGCTCTCCCCTCCAAACGTGACGGCTCCCGCAAGAAGCAAGCAAGCTCGGATCCCAATCTGACCTTGGCGCTGGAGCACCTGGGGCTGTGTTCAATTCTGGCTCAGGGCCAAGGTACCGCTGCAGGAGTACCTGGAACGCTGGCCTCTGGCAAAGCTAAACATCTCACTGCTGGGCCAGTTCCGCAGGGATAGGAGGACAAACCGCACTTCCAAGAGGGGGCACACCCGAACGGTGTGAGGGATGTCTGGGAGCGTGGGTGGGGGGCTGTCTATGATACTATGCTGTCTGGGTGGTTATTTTTGTTTTCAGTCTTGAAGCAGGGCTTCCCAATGCCCTTTCCCTTCCTCCCTTCCTCTGTTACATCCCACGGGCCAGCATAACTTTGTTTTTCCTAATTTATAGTCACTGTTCTAGACAGACCAAAGAGAAGGAACAGTGGTGGAGTCTAGGCTGCTGATCAGTAAGCTTTACCTAGCACCTGAGCACCTTTCTCTTCAAGCCCCCTCCTCCCCTTAGCACTGTAGGTTTCAGACAGAAGGTAAACTGAACTGGGACCGAATCCAGGTCTTGGTGAAGCCCGCACAGGCACTTGGAAAAGCTGCACACTGTGTTTCCACAATCACTGATTAGAAAGGTTCCCAGCACAGGCAGCTGCAGCATATGCAGGATTCCAGCCACTACATAAAATAGTCTCTTAGGATTTTCCTAAGTACTAGTCAATAAGGGATCTCTCTTAGGTGGGGCACAGTGGGGAGATTGATGCAAGTCCTTATTTTGTTTGGCTGTCCTTGTGTATTTTCACCCCGGCCTACATGTCCCCCTCCTCCCTTCAGCCCCCAAGAATTTGTGGGGTACATGGACAGCCAGTGGCAGAGGGGACCGGGTTGGGACTCTGGAGATTCCTCCTCCCCTTCCGGGCGCTGTCGTTGGCTCTGACAGCTTGCCAGGCTGTGTTGCTTCTGTATTTAGCCGCAGTGATCCTTTAGCTGGTTGAGTCAAAGACGTTTTCAGTGCCTTGAGATATTGGTCAAGGAACTCCATCCTTCCCAGCTTGAGGTGTTCTCTTGCACTTGCAAATTTTGCTGTCCTGACTCCCAGTGGATGGGTGGTAACCCATGTGCATGCAAAGCAGGCACCACTCTGTATCCTGCCCTGTGGAAGGGCGAGGATAGATAGCCTGTACCTGCCCTGCCCACTGCTATAAAGGTCTCCGCCTTGTGGATCATGGGACTCCCCTAGAGAGACTAGGGGAGGGAATAGGGCACCAAGAGGGACCTATTTGGCAGGGCAGGAAGCAAAGAAACTGGACAGGGAGGGTTGCACTTGGGGGAACAGAAGTTGTCTTGGAGACCTGAGAAAAGGGACCTTGCTCCCACTTTCCCTCTTCATTCCCAGAGCTAGTCCAGGGCCGAGAAGAATGCCCTTGGTCTGTGGGTCCAGTGTTGTCTGTCATCTGTTTAAGTGTTCCCACTTCAAGTGACAATCTTCTCCTTGGCCCTGCCATGGGGCAGAGCATGTCTGGCAGAGCAGCCTGACTTTTAAGCCCTAGTCTAAGTTGAGGAATATATGCACAGGAGTCAAGAAGATGTCTTTATATCTGACTGTACATAAGTGAAGTTTTTTTTTTTCCTTTTTGGTGCAATAAAGTTTATTTTGCAGGAAAAAAAAATGTTCTGAGTTATGATCTCAGATCCCATGTAAAAAATGCCAAGCAGAAACGCTGGTGGCCTGCACTTCCAACCTGGTTGGCCCAGCCTGGGAAAGCCCAGAGCAAAGCAAGAAGGAGATAGAAGCAATCCAGGATGATTCCCAAAGTGACCCTTGGTCTTCCATAGGGAGACACAATGCCCTCTGATACACACACACACACACACACACACAGACACACATAATAATTAATTAAAAATGTTAACAAACAAGGATAAAAAAATCTTTAACCCATTGAAAGGCAATTTTTTGTAAGTGGTGAGAGAGACTGGGTCTAGTTTTCATTCTTATGCTTTGGGCTTTCCAATTTCCCTAGCCCCATTTATTGAAAAAGCCTCTCTCTTCTCCAGTATATGTTTTTGGTCCCCCCCCCCTTTTAATTGCGTTGGACACAGGCTGTGCCCTACCCTGAGTTACTCCATGTTGTGTAAAACAGTGTTTTGCTTTGTTGTTTTGTTTTGTTTGCAGACAGACTGTGCCTTGTCCTTAAAGACTCCATGTGGACTTTGGAAGATGAACCTGTACCTTGGTGTACATGTGAACGATACCATCCGAATGACACCACCCAAAAAACACAGATTTATTCCTAAAAGTAAAAAGATGCCACTCTATAAGTTTATCAAGGTAACCTGGGACTATAGAGCACATGGGTGTATTAAAGTCACCAGGAAAACCAAGCCCCACAATTTATTGGACCTACCAGACTGATAAAAGGGTATAGCTCCCTCACATGCACCCCATAAAGAGGAGACACCTAGCAGAGCCAATGCAGTGGCTTCCACTTCCACCAACCTGTCATCTAACCAACTGGTGTGTGTATCAAGAGGCCAACAGACATTGAACATCAGCTTGATATGGTCACATCCATCTCTCTCTTCATTAGACTACACCACCCTTCATGTCTACAGCCTCCATGCCTCTAAGTTCAACTGGACCCTGAGGCTTAAGTGGAGAAAACAACAGCAGAATGGCTGGACAGCAGCAGCTCCAGCTGTCTTCCAGCAGGATAATCTTATTATCCCCACACCCATAGACCCCTTCTGCATCCCTATCACTTCCCTTATTTCTGCCTCTCAGGGCTTTTTAATAGTTCTTGAATCTCTGCTTAGGTCTCTTTGACAGTTTGCAGCCAATATGTAACCTGCACATACAAATCTATAGACATGCTTAATGTGTACTGTGTGATCTGAAACTTAATGTTAGTAATTAAGGATGGAATAAAAAGAAACTCTGTTTGCTTAAGCTGGTTACCAAGGAAATTGGAACTACTTGGCAAATCGCTCTCTACAAAATGGATATGGATTCTGAATTTATTTTCTGACATTGTAGAAAAACACAAATGTGTTTGTCTGTGTTTCTGACATAGTATGCACAGGACAATGGCAAGATGGGATTGAATCTAGGGCCACACATAAGTTTTTCACTTTTTATCAGGAGGCAAGAGTGTTTTTTTACATTTTATTTATTCATTTGAGAGAGAGAGACAGAACAGAGATAGAAAAGTCACACTTGAGTGTCACAGAACATGTACAGAGGTCAGAGGACAACTTTCATAAGTGGATTCTCTTCTACATTATGGGTTCTGAGGATTGAACTCACATTGCCAGGTTTTCACACAGGTAGTTTCACCCACTGAACTATGTCACAGGCTCAAAGACCCTTTTTTTGGGAGGGGGGGTCAACTGGTAATTGAATCCAGGGCCTCTTGCAAGCTAGACAAGCACTATACCACTGAGATATTGACCCAATGCTAAGATAGTATCTTGTTGAGATACATGGACTGGTCTTGGAATTATGATCATGTACCTCAACCTCCTGAGTAGCTGATATTAGAAGCTTACAACACCAGCCTTTGTTAGAAATCCTTTTGAGAGCTGCTGTGATGGCTTCTGCCTATAATCTCAGCATTTGGAATACCAAAACAGGAGACTGTACAAGACAATGCCTCCTGTACGTTACAAAAGCTCATGCCCAGAACATTTTTCCTGAGAATACGTGAGATAGGGTCTCACATAGCCCAGATCTCAACCCCACTAGGAAACCCAGGATTGCCTTAAACTCCTGATCCTCCTGCTATGGCTTCCTGAGAGTTAGGATAGAAGGTGTACACTACTCCATGGTGGTAAGTTCCTCTTTTGGGGGAATACTGAGCTATTGCTTTGTGTTTCGTTGAAGTGCATTGACTTTCCATGAAACAGCTGTTTTAAATTCACCACCTGACAGCTGGCTCACACACACTCATATCTGTGTCCAGGTGGGGTGCTCATTTTGACCAGAGATGATGTCAGGGTTTGCAGAAAGTTCTTGAACCTGTTGAATAGGTGGACAGTGCACACTGTAGAGTTAACTACTTATTCTTGCCAAATTTGGTGCTGCCTGATCTTCTCTGGACCTGTACGCAGAGCCTCTACTTGAGTAGTCCCTTGGGCCCTAGCTTATGAGGAGCACAAAATCCCACTTGCAGTTGCTGCTTCTGTAGATAAAACATGTGGTGCCAGGGCAAGTCTAGAGGCTCTGGAAGTAATGTCCTGGGGAGGGTTATATTGCGCAGGTTTGGAGGGAAGCACTGGAGAAAGGCCCTTGGCTGCCAAGGCACAGGTTAAGCTGAGTCACACCTGAGCTTCACAGGCCTAGACCTGAGTAGGGTTGCTGGCATGGTGCCAGGGAAAACATTTGCCCTCAGGCCCAATGGAAGGCTGGCAGTGAAACCGGCCTAAATTCCAGCATGGCTCGCCCTGGTACATGTTGTCTCTGCCATTGGGGCAGCGAGTCTCCCTCTGTGAGCTGTGACTGGTTGCCCTCCTGTTGCCCAGTCCCTTGCCAGTGCGCTGAATCTGAGCCCTACTCTTTTGGTACCCTCACACTTAATCAGAGGGGTTTCCCTTTCTCTGACCCATATTCCCTTCACGTGTTAATTTGAATGTTCCCTTTTCTATAAAGCCCTGATGTATCCTTATCTCCCCTTGGCAGCAAATAAACAGATTAAGTGCCAAGCACTTAAGCTGTTTCCCAGCAACTTGCCCTCCATGTTGTGGCAACAGTAAAGGACATACCTTACACTTTACATGGTAATGAACAATTTACAAAATTCTGGCTATTTTCTCCAGAAATTAACCATTTTTTTCTAACTTATGGGGGAAAAGAATCATATGCGAAGATGTAAAGTGGGTTGAATGTTAGCCAGGCCATTTTTCCTAGAGTAGACCTTTATTGAGACAGCATCAGAATATGGGACGTCTGTGATTCATTTTCCTCTTGCTTGGATGCTCCAGCATGGGGATATTTCTAGTATATGCAACAACCAAAGCAAGTACAATATTGTGATTTTGACTTCAGTCCCTCCTTTTTTTCCTTCTTTCCTTGAGTGTCAAATCAAGGAGAGGGAATAAGGAAGAAACAAAGTTTAAAAAGGGGAAGCTGGACTTTATGTCCCAGACCCAAACCAGGGCAGACTCCCTGCTCCTCAGGAGGTAACCTTCAATACCAATCAGGATGCAGCCAGGATGTCCTAAGGCAGTGCAGGAAAAGCAAAACTGAAAACAACAATAAACCATAATTCAGAAAACCTAAGATCCTACATTAATCACCTGGAACCAGACCAGCCAAATCTCTCCCCATCTTAAAGCTAGGGAACCTTGCACAAGAGGGAGCAACAAGATTGTAAGAGCCTAAAGATGGAGAGAACCAACGATATGCAAGATACTCCACAAAAGTTAGGGCTTCAGTAGGCATAATCGGACCTTGCCTGACCTGGACAATAGTTGACATGTCAACAACCACCTCAAAGCCTAGCATGGATCAGGGGAGAAGGCTCCAGGACATAGGATCATTAGAGGCAAAGGATTAACAGTCATAATGGAGCTCCCATACTAATGGGGAGCCCAAGAGAGGGCTCCAGGCTATGCCACTGAGTCTTTACCCTTCCCTAGGGTGGAGGACTCAGAGGGAGGTTTGGCATTCACATAAAAGGATGCTCCAGGAGATGGGAGGGAGAAAGGGGGAGACACTGGGAGAAGGGAAGGAAGGGAGGGTGGTGAAAGGAAGGGGAAAAGGGGAGGAGAGAGTGCAAGGGGGGACTGGGGAGAGGAAGAAGAAGGGGGAGAGTACAAGGGGAGAATGGGGAGGGGAGGAGGGAGGGAGAGAACAGTGGTACCTATTGAGCTTGTATGATTGGGAAAAAAGTAAAATGTGGGAGGAAAAAAAGGGGGGAAACTGGGGATGTGACTCAGTGGTAGAATACTTGCCTAGCATCCATGGGATCCTAGGTTGAATCCCCAGCATCATATTACTACTACTACTACTACTACTAATAATAATAATAATAAAGGGATGAAAAGTTTAAAAGGGGGAAAAGAATGAGAGAAAGAAGAGTAAAGAGCAGCAGGTAATAAAGAATAAAAAGGAGCCAGTCATGATAGACTACGCCTGTAAACCCAACGTATGGCAGAGGAAGGCAAGAGAGTCTGAAGGTTAAGGTCATCTTTGTGTATTGAGTTCCATAGTGACCAGCCTCATAAGACCCTCTCTCATAAAAAAAAAAAAAGGTGACCCTGTGTTAGAGAAAAGTTCATCCTTATATTCTGTGGTGTGTCTTAACTTTCTCTCTGAGTACTATCTCTTTTCTTAACAACCTTGCTTAAAAATTAAAATAAGTCCCAACTCCACTAAATTAAAAATATAAATGAGAGGACAAGATGGTTCAGTGAGTAAAGGAGCCTGAGGACAAACCTGCCAACCTGAGTTGGATCTTGAAGCCCATGTGGTAGGAGAGAACCAGAAAGTTGTTTTTTTTTATATAATACATTTTTTATTATTTCTGCTCATACAAACTTAATAGGTAGACCAGTTCCCTCCCTCCCTCCTCCTCCCCCTGAACCCCCTGCTCTCCCTCTCCTCCCTCCCCATCCCCCAGTACCCCCCCAATTCCCAGAGTCCTTTATTGTGTATGCCTACAGAAAGTTGTTTTTGAACCTTGATGTTTGCAACATGGTTGTGAGTATGCACTTATCTTACTATGCTGGTCCGTGTGATTCTTTCTTTCTTTCTATGTATGTATGTATGTATGTATGTATGTATGTATGTATCTATCTATCTATCTATCTATCTGTCTATCTGTCTATCTATCTCTGTCTATCTATCTATCTATCTTGCTGTCTTCCTACTGTCTCTCAAATAAATAAATAGAATATTTATAAATATATGTAAAATAATGGTAACTACAATTAAAGAGAGAGTCACACATGTAATGTTACAAAATAGAAACCCCTAAATCAGGGTGATGCTCTTTGACCCAAAAGGGGGACCTGAACATCAAAGGGGGAATATTGGGGGAGGGGCTCTCAGAACAAAGAAAAGGCTACAGGATGTAGTTGGTGCCCATGTGTAAAACTTACTAAAAGCTCCATGACAGGGTCAGCCTAGGCTAAGAGAGGTAGTTCATATGCATGTGAGATCTGATCACAACTTTTGTAAAATATGAGAGACAAAGAAACTGGATTACAAGAGGAAGCAGCAAGGAATTAATAGGTTGTACTTTTCTCTGTTAGGGCTCTTTTGTATGGGTAAGAACCTACAGAGCCTTCTGCTAGCACAAAACTACTTCCTGATAACTTTGGGGTCCTACCTTCTCTGTGCAAATATGCTGTACTTCTGCTTTCCCTGTGCTGGAATTACAAGCATGTTTCTCCACCCGCAGTCATGTGGCGGTGGAATGCAAGGCCTTGAGCACGCTAGTCAAGCCCTCTGTAAGCTGAGGGACATGTCTAGTCCTGCCCAGCATTTCCTGTTGTTCCTGTATGCACAGCTTCTCCTGTCTGCCCTCTTGCAATTATATCCAGTTGAAGATGAGGAGGACGATCACTCCAGAACCCATCAAGTACATCTTGACCCACAAAACAATAAATCTTGACTTGTAGATATTTTCCATGTTACTTCATTGTAGATAGACACAGTCCCACAGTCCGTTCACACTAATCTCATCACTACTGAGGCTGTTTGATCATCATTCCAAGCTGGATTCCGAGTGACTGGAAGAAAGTTGCAAAGGAATGTGGACCATCAGCTTTTACTTTTTCACAGTGAAGAAAATCTGGCACACATCAAGTGATGGAAGTTCACATCAGAGCCTCTTGCTGCTGTGCAGGAAGGACACCTCATTACTGATGGGCCAGATGTTCTGGAAGAACTTGATCCAATGTGGAGGATTTCTCTGTGTTACTTGATCATACGGGTTTTTGTACTGTGCCACTCAGAACATTGAGATTACTGTTGTTCTGAAACTGGGGTTTCCTTTCCCCTTCTCCTCCTTCTTCCCTTCCTCCCCCCCCCCTCTTTCTTTCTTGTTGGATGTGGCTCTGTAGGTGAGGCAGAACTTGAGGGGGGGATATTCTTAGGGCATCAGGACTCCTAGTACCTGCCTTCTGAGCTCTGGATTTGATGAATTATCTTTTCCAAAAGATCTCAAGTTCTGGTTGTATTTCCATTCTCAGTCATGAGTCATCAGACAGGCAGGGTTCTGCATGTACCTTAGCGTTCCTGGCCACTGTGCTGCTTTGCTCCCTGGTGACAGCGGTGGCAGCAGGAGTGCAAGCTTTGATCCGAGCTCCTGAGCACTGGTGTGGCCTTCAGTGCAGGCAGCATTTTAACAGCAAGGCTGGGACTTCAGCCAGGCAGCAGGCAGCTCTAGGGGGATGGGGAGGCACTAGCAGCACCAACACGAAGGCAGCTGCTGAGGCTGTCAGCCAGGGGTGGGGGTTGGAGGGAGGTTTGCGACTGCGACTGCATAGAGCTCCATGGGCTCCTCTGCTGCTTCAGTGCCTTCCTTTACCCGGATCTCACACGTGGGCGGCTGCAGACAAATCCCTGAGCACACCGGCCGAGACCAGTCCTTCCCCCACCTCGCTATGCCGTTTCTTTCTTTTTTTTTTCTTCCTGGTTTTGGCCTCTGAGCTAAAATTTGACTACCAGCCTTCCGGAATGTTGAGTACGTGTTCAGCTGCAGGGCCAGAAGCCCAGCCTCTCTGTGGAGAAATTCTTCAGGTACCGAAAACATACTTAACTTTTGAAAAACCCTTCATGTGATTTTCATAATCTTATTTTACAACTCGCTAAACTCAAACTTGTGGATTACTATTACAGTAGGAATCCTGAGATTGTGGTACCCCCCCCCCGTCTCTCCCCCCCCCCCCCCCCCCCCCCGTTAGTGTAGCTGCAGGAGGAAAAAGCTGCATTCCTGCGGGAGCTCCCTCAGCTGCTCACATCTGCAAAACCAGACTCCAGAAGGAGAGGCCAGTCTGGCCGGCAAAACCAGTTAGAGGACACCAGAGAATGTCTTAAAACAGAACAAAAGCACAACCTGAGAAAGTAAATGCCTCTTTCCAAGCACTAAGCATTTTACTCAGCAACTTGGGGAAACAACATTTTTACAGTAAAATACCAGCGTGTTTTGGATTTCAAAATCATTCCTCTTATTAAAGAGAAGCTTTGAGACAGGCACTTGCTTGTTTGTTTGCTTTCTTAGTTGGTTCTCCCTCTGAGCCCCAGCTCCTCCCCTGCTGAAGGACAGGCACTTTCAGAGACATTTGGTATTTCCTTGTTACCAAGAGACATAGTTGGCAAGTGGAGGCAAGAGGTCAGGGGTTCGAGGTCACCTTAGTTGCATGCTGGAGTCCGAGGCCACTCAAAAACTCAGAGTCATACTTAGAATCAAATCTTATATAAGTGAAAGAAATTGTGACTGAGACATAAGCAGCTACAAAGAGCCATGTCAATGACATGGCCCAGCTCAGGTGACAATTCCCTGTCCAGTGCAATGTCCTAACTTCCTTCCCTACCTCTCCTTTTTCCAGTTTGGATGCCAGTGGCTCCCTCCCTAGTCGAATAGTAAAACCTCAGTGATAGTGTTTGTCCTTCAATGAGAATGCATTTGTTGAGTTGAGTGTTTGAAGCTGCTGTTAGTATCAGAATATGAGCTAACCAGGCACTTTGAAGCACCTGTTTGATTATGACATAGGACAATTAATGATTAAAACACTACTATTTGGTTGATATGCTGGCATTTGTATGATTCTCTGCTGAGCAGATGTATTATCTCATTTATAAGTGAGAAAGGAGAGGCATGGAAGGTTAACTTCTCAACACCTCATTGCTAGGAAATGGGCCAGACATTCTTTTCAAAAGAATCCTTTTAATCCTCCCCCCCCCAAAACTGCAAATACTTTACCAAGCTTTCTTCAGCTGTAGAGTCCAGATTTGGAAATGGTCTTGCTCAGTTTACTTACTAGCCCTAATTCTGTACTAGACTGACCCGAGTTCCATCCTGGAACCCATGTAAAAGAAGAAGGGGAGAACGGACTCCACAAAGCTGTCCTCTGACCTCCACACACATCCTGACATGCATATCTATGCACATATATCATGGGCCCATATAAACACATGCAGTGACTCTGCATGTTGCCAATAAATTCATGACCAAATGGCTTAAGGGAACAAGGGGTTTTATTTTGGCTTATGATTCTTGCTTTCAGTCCCTTGTCCAGCTTGACAGGAGAGCTCACATCAACACCAAGGACTGAGGGACCTGGCCACATCGCATCCACACAACAGCTAAGAGAGGGACAATTGTTATTTGCCAGACCAGCAATGTCTGCCCAAGCATACAAAAGGATGCAAACTTTCTCAATCAGTTCCCTCCATCTTATTCATCTGCCTAGGGACTAGTCCCGCCCACCATGGGCTGGTCCTTCTCCATCAACTAGACAGTCTCCTGGTGGCTTGCTTAGGACCCAACTCAAGCACTACTTCTTTACAAACGTGCCCAGAACTCCAGCCCTCATCCTGTATCTATGACACATACTATGAAATGCTTTTAATTGAGAAAAGAAAAAGATATTTAGCACAAAGTCTGGGAATACAACTCAGAGGTAGTACATTTATACAAGGCCATGGATTTGAATCTTAGTACCAGAAAAAAGAAAAGGAAAGAAATTATATATTACTTATATGCAGAAGATAGTAGCCCACCCTTGAACTCTCAACACTTGGGATGTAGATGCATGAGTATTAGGAATTCAAGGTCAGTCTTGACTCTAGAGCACATTAGAGCTCAGGTCTCAAAAAAAAAGGACACATAATTCTCAGATGGTATTAGACATTACATATATTGTATTTCCACACATTATTACATGATATAAAATGCCTATATGTTAATTAAAATGATTTTTAATTGTCAATCAATAACATTAATAGCATCGATTAATTACATTAATCATGAAGACCAATTAATAATTAGCATTAATACTATTTTACTTAATGTAATTTATTTAATCATTACTAATAATCAATATTAACATTAATTGAAATACTTAATGTATAGAATTATGGCAACTGATCACACAGAGAGACATGGGAGCGAGAAAGACTGGAAAGGAGAATGAGTGAAGTGAGATGGGAGAGGTTGGAAAGTAGGTAACAGGGATGAAAACATGAATTCATTACTTTTTCATATGAAAACTTCAAAGAATAAAAAAATTATAATAATTGATTCTTGACCTTTTGGTTATGATGAAGTATACCTTATAAAATATAACACACTGCTTTATCATTAAATGCATTATATAAAATTATTAAAAATCAATATAATGGCTATACCATATATAATTGTGCATAATGCAAAAAATATTAAATATAACAAAAACATAGATATCACATGTAGTTACATGCTGGTGTGTGATAGCTTATTAACTGTTTGATGTCATGATATCTGAAAGTTATAATTTCTAATTGAGCATGGTGGTACATGTCTGCAATCTGTTTGGGAAGCTGAGAATTGAGGCTAGCCTCCTGTTTATGAAGAGACTCTAAGAAGACCAACTACAGGCAGCAGGATACCAAAGGCTTGGTCCAGGGCATATCCAGGTGAGGATGCTGCAGCTGTCAGTCCTATCTTAATGTGACCGGCCATGCAGTTTATCATGCCATCCACGGGATGTACCCATGCACATCCTGGGAATAGGGAGGACATACACACCAGGTAAAACCCTTGTATCAGTATAGATCCTCGGCAAGTTCTGGACTTGTTTTTCACCTATCCATGGGAGATAAGAAATTTGATACCCATTCTTCCTCCATTCTAAAGGTTACCTTTTTGGAGACCACAAGGATATGAACTTTTGAGCAGTCCCAGTCCAGTTTTTATATGTCTTCCAACTCCCCCACACCCACTGTCCAGTGAAGACATTGAGAGGTAGGAAAACATCTGGAAGGGCTACATGCATCTTGTAAGGTCCAAAGACTATGATGACAGCCCCACTGAGGGTGTTGAGAATCCCTGGGTGCTTTCCAGCCTTGGGTTTGCCCTTGACACCAATGTTAGCATGGTCATCAGCATGGATTGCAGGGCAATGGAGGAGTTCCCGACTGGCATGACAGTGTACAGTCCGAGAGCCCTGCTCTGTAGTCTCAGACTGTCTATAAGAGGGTCATGAAGTGGCCTTCTCCTTCCCCCCTTTAGGATCAACTTTTCTAAGTGAAAAAGGCATGAGCTGAACTTTGACTTAGACCTGGACACTTTTTCCAGTGGTCATTTGGGCAATGGTTGCAAAGAGAAAATGTGGAAGTCACTGGTCACTCTCCTGTGCTCTAGGCTGCCTTTCAATAGTACATGATTGGCAGCTTCTCCATGAAGCCTTGAAAGCAAAAGCCTGACTCTAAGTGGCAGCACGGAGGCCTCAAAACCCTTAATGTTGTCAGTCCAGAATGGCCCTGGACTCTCCTGTCTACATGCCTTGTGTGAGCACCAGGATCTCAGATGGCATAATGACCTTCTATCCAAAGGCACAGTGGACTGTCCACTTTACCAACCTTCTTTATGGTTGGTATATTTTTGCATATCACAAGATAAAGAACCCTAGAGAGTCTTTCAAATGCTGGTGTTTGTGTTCTGATGACTTTGGAAACCAGCAGAAGAGAATTTACTCAGGGTTGAAGGACAGCATTACTGACATTAGGTTGGGGTACCCAGGTTACCATCAATAAAGGAATCAGTGCCTGTTTGCCCAACCCCAAATGAGCCTCCCCTCAGGTGGCCTGACTGCAATTGTTGTTTTATATCCTGATGTTTGTCATGGCTATGGGTGGCCTTCCCTAGTGTGTTTAGTTCCTACCTCCTCTGATCTGTGCTGCTCTCCTTTCTAGTGACCTCTGGGCAAGCTGGCCACCTGCCCCAATGCCACAGCATGCAGTCCGTCCAGTGGCAGCTGTGGGGCAGGTGTGAACAAAATGTGACCATCAGACCTGCTAGCACCACAGCCATTTGCAGTGACTGGTGTCCAGTAATCCAGTCGCCCTGCCCAGCCACTTCCCAGAGTCCTCAGGGGTGCCTCTTTGTGCTTGATCTAGGTGCTGCCTGGCCAGGCAGGGAGACAGGTCGGTTTGGATAGCCTCCACAGCTTGTCCATCACCGCTCTTTCCTCCTATTGAATTTCTCTGATTTATTCTATCTGAGGCTCCTGCAGTGGGGCCTGCCTGGAGTTGAGTGGGTTCCACAACTCTCCTGGGAGCAGGGACCTAGCTGCAAAACTTTTCTTCCGAGGTCACCTTACAATAAGAGAAAGGCCAAGGGAGTGTTTGGCACTGGTGACCCCAACCCACCACACTCTTGGCAGAGATGCCCTAGCAGGGCCTGGAGCTGTGTGAAGCTCCCTTGCCCTGTAGATGGAGGAACCTGGCACAGGGGGCTGCCATACCACCTCCTTCTGTGGGAGGAATGGCTGTGAGCAGCCTGCAGAGGTGCTCTGTGTCCACGCTCGGACTCGGAGTTTTTTGAGTTCTGGCTGGGTCTCTGGTAAACCTGTGTGTAAAACCCTGTCTTCACACCTATATATTTGCTCTGTGCTTGCTGAATGCACATATGCACATGTATACACCCACCCACCCACCCCCCCCACCCCCCCCACACACACCTTCATGCAGCACTAGCTCCAGGTTCTGCTGTGGCAACTCTGCCAGGGGTGTGGTGGGGTCACCAATGCCAGGCACCCCCTCAGCTTTTTATTATTGCAAGGTGATCTCATGCACGCCTCCCCTTCTCTTTCCTCTGCCAACATCCAAGCCTCTGGCTAAGGTACTGGTGCTAGTACCTTAAAGGCTGGGATGCAGACCAGTCTGCTTCCAACTCATATTTGCTATCACTTGATATATTCTGATTGGCTAATTTGGGGATTGTTTTTACTGTTTATTTACAGTACTGAAACCACATAGCAAAAAAAAAAAAAAAACAACCCAAAACAAAAAACACTAAATAAAACCAACAACAGCTAGACACGGTGGTGCGCATCTATAATCTCAGCACTGCAGAGGCAGATTGTTGCAAGTTCAAGGGCAGTCAGGCTTATATACTGAGACAGGGGATATATAGCCCAGTGGGTAAAGTGCCACTGGACAAGCATGGTGACCTGAGTTTGAGTGTTCCTACTAACTTAAAAGCCAGGCTGGTGGCACATGACTGTGACCCCAGTGCCAAGGAGGTAGAGAGAAGTATATTTCCGGAGCTTGTTGGCCAGTCAGTTTAACCAATCCAGAAGTTCCAGATTCACTGAAATACCTTCTTTGAAAACATAAGGAAGTAAGCAATAGAGGAAGACGCCTGACATCAGTCTCTGGCCCGGAAATACATCCACATCCCATCCACATATACCACATTCTACATCCACAGGAAATAGCATTTTTCTGTTGTTGGTTTTTTGGTCTAATACATGAAAAATAATTACATAGGAACATAGTATTAAAAGAACTATATTTAAGCAACACAAGGCAATTATCACATGTAAAATTAGATAACTTTTTAAATACACTCTCAATATATGATATAAATAAATTGATGTGTTTTACATATAATATCAAGTATGTTGCATGGAATAGCTATTAAGCATTTTTCTTTTATTTTTAATTAGTACATGCCAATTATATAAAATGGGTTTATTATGACATTTTCATACATGTATATATTTGAATCTCACTGTCACTCTGTTACTATCGTGTCCCCCTTCTACTCCCACAGATCCCCTTCCTCCTTCTATTTACCCTCCCTTCTGCTTTCATGTGTTTTCTTTCTTTTGATGACCCAGTGAGTTGCATTAGGTTGCTTATAGAAGCATGGATAAAGGGTTATATACAGGAGCTTGGGACACCTTGACAGTGAAGAAAATGTCTCTACTCCCTCAACCCATTAACTAAGGACACAAAGGAGGGATAGGGCCTGGTGAGCAAAAACCTTCCTCCATGCAGGGATGTTGGCAGGCCTGATCTTGTGCAGGTAATTACAGTTGCTGTGAGTCAAGATTGCAACAGGCATGTCATGCCTGGAAGTCAGTGTTCCACAGCTCAACCTCTCCCCTTAGGCTCTTACATTCTCTTTCCTTCTTCCCCTAAGCCTTGGAGTTCATGACTTATATGTGCCATTTAGGGCTGAGCATTCAGTTGTCACTTATTCTCATCACTTTGACTATTAAGTATTTTGTTACTTTTTTTAGGAGGAATAGTTTTAGAAGAAGAGGGCAGTGGACTGTTTAGTAACTATCATGCTACTTTATTTTATGATTTTAATAAATGGAACTTTAACATAATGCATTATTTATACCTACTTATATTTAATACTCAATATATATGTAGTTTTATAACATATTGAATAGTCTGCATTATAATGTTATAATATAATCAACACATATAATATGTGATAATAGAAAACATGTCACATATTATATAGAATAGACAATTTTATGTTCAATTATTAAAATATTTTATTTAAATATAAAATAATCATACATGTAATATATGCAATCATGTATCACAAGTGGTTATATGCAATAAGATTTTAGTAATAATAAAAAAGCATAATGGGTCAGAGATTAAATCATATATAAATCATTTTATGTATCTATAATGACATACTTTATGATATGAACAGTATTAGATAATTTTCATATATGCATACATTATATTACATGCATTGGGGATACTATAGAGCTTAATATACAGGCATATATTAAAATATATAGGTATATATTAAATGTATATTGTATATACTAAAGATAAATATATTTCATGTATATATTTTAATATAAATAATTATGTATTAGCATATTACATGTAATTTAGTACTCTTGTATAGAAATATCTATGTCACATTCACATGCACATATACACAGAAAAATATATATATCACCTTTCAGAGAGTTACATATCTTACAATTCTGAGATGATGAAGGTTTCTACTTTCATAAATCTGAAAGTGAAGAGTTTATTTTATATTATTGTTATGATTATTATTGATATGTGTACATTTAATCTGTGTGCGCATTTATGCACATGTACAAATGTGGAAGTCAGAGGACAACCGTGAGAACCTGTTCTCCCACCATGTATATTCTGGAAATTGAACTCATATCTTCAGGCTTTTAGCCAATGTATTGCACTTTTGGCCACTGTGATGGTTAAGATTCTAAATGTTGTTACATATATTAACCCATAATCCAAATGTATTCAATACTGCCATTCTCCAATCCTGCTAATAATCTCACTGTCCTTTACCCACTAAGAACGAGTCATCTTTATAAAACAATTTTTTAATGTGTGCATGTATGTCATCTAGGGAGGCATACTTCCACAATGTACATTTTGTATATACAAATGTATATATATATTTAAATTCTATATTACAATATGTTATAATCAACACATAATATTTGATGATAGAATACATGTTACATATTATATAGAATAGACAATTTTATGTTTAACTAGTAAAATCTTTGATTTAAATATAATATAAAATAATTGTACATGTAGCATAACATACAATAATATACCACAAGTGATTATATGTAATAATGTTTTATAAACGATACTATAAAAAAGCCTAATATTTGTCATAGTTAGGTACAGATATCAACTTGATGATTGAGAGTTGGCTTTCTGGGCACATTTGTAGATAATTGGTAGTTGAGTTAAGCCCAAAGTGGACCTGCAGGAGATTATCTAGTTGATGGGGCAGACCCAGACCATCGTGGTTGGGACTAGGCCCTGAACAGGTGAATAAAATACAGAGAGCTGGTTGAGGAAGTTGGCATCCTTGTCTTCACTTGGCCAGAAATTCTGGTCTGGCAAGTAAGGATCGTCCCTCTCTCAGCCATTATGTGAAGATGGTGTGGCCAGTTTCCTGGGCCCTGGTGCTGGTGTAACCAGACTATCAAGTCTATAACCAGACTATCATAAGAGAATAAGCCTCTTGTTCCCTTAATTAATTAAAACAGAAAAATCAATATGGCAGCTTATGTAATTATACATCTTGTGATTTTGAGTTGATAAAATTTCCTGACCACTTTTGTAAATATGATATTTTCATTTTTTATTGTGATGGCTGATTTTTTATTACGCATTTTATTTTTGCCTAATCATATAATCTCAATAAGTATCCCCTTTCTCTCTCTCCCCCCTTGCCTCCCCTCCCAGTCGTCCCCTTTGTACTCTCCTCTCTAACCCCCTCTCTCTTAGCCCCCCTCCCTCCCTCCTCCTCTCCTGGTACCTAACACTTCCTCCTTCCTATCCCCCAGAGCACTCATTTATGCGGGCATTGAATCTCCCTGTGGAGTCCTCTACCCTAATGAGGGTTCTGGACTCAGTGGCATAACTTGGGATCCTTATTGGGCTGCCTGCTAGCATGGGCACTCTATTATGACTGTTTTATCCTTTGCCTCTAAGAATCCTACTGCCTGAAGCCTTCTCCCCTGCTATCTGTGCTAGACTTTGGGGGGTTGTTGACATGTCAGCCACTGCGCAGGTCAGGCAAAGTCCTGGCTGTTGCAGCCCTGATTTGTGTGGAGTATCTTGCATATCGTTGGTCCTCCCCATCTTTAGGCTCTTACAATCTTGCTGACCCCCTCTTCCACAAGGTTCCCTGAGCTTTAGGATGGGGAGAGATTTGGCTGGTCTGATTCCAGGTGAATAATGTAGGGTCTTTGGTGTTCTGAATTATGGTTTGTTGTTGTCCATTTTGCTGTTCCTGTACTGCCCTTGGCTGCATCCCAATTGGTATAGAAGGTCATCTCCTTCGAATATGTCATTAAGTAGGTTTGGAACTAGGATCCACTTATTAGGGAGTACCTATGGCATCTAACCTTCTGTGTTTGGGATACTTCATTCAATATAATTTCTTCTAATTCCATGTAATAGTTGATTTTTAAAACCATCCAAATTTATTTTGTATTGCTATCTTCTTAAATCTTATTAGCAATATTATTGTCCTTTACCCACTGAGAAAACTCCATCTTTTTAAAAAAAGTTAAATTATTATTTATGTGTGTGTGTGTGTGTACGTACATACATATGGTACAGTGTATGTGTGGAGTTCAGAGGACAACTTTGTGGAGTCAGTTCTCTCCTTGTACTTTACATGGGATTGGGGGGGTTGAACTAAGGTCATTAGGCTTGTCAGCAAGCCCTCACTCTGCAACTTTGTGAGACTAAAAGTCTGGGGTTCAGGGTATAAGCAAGCAGCCATTGGAGGCTACAAATTTAAAGGAAATAAAATGAGAAAAGAAAAGAAAAACCTCTTCCTATTGCATATCCAAGTGGGGGAGGGGAGAGAAGTTTCAACTATACTACTGAGCACACACCACATGGAGCAAAAATAATGCTATTCTAGATTACTTACTAACTTATAGAAGAAACTCTAGAGACAAAAAGACAGACCAGGAGGACAGATCAAATTAAAAGCAGATAGTATTGTAATATTGATACATGATAAATTGTACTAAGATATCCATAATATCTAACTACATTCTCAAAAATTACATTATTAGTAAATTCATATTTTGTATACTGAGTTATATCATTATCATTAAGATTTTGTAGTTTCAAGATTAAAAAAAGTGCTTGAATTTTCTAAGTATACAGCATGTATTACAGCTTAATACAATTACAACTTAACAATTGCTAAACTGTTTGCACTGTCTTTCCACATAATTTAATCCTCATGCTGCTTATCAATTTTAAAGAAGTACCTAAATTTATACTTCCTAACCTGCTCTGTTCGGTGCTTCTTTCCACAGTTTTCTAGTTGCAACTTGCTATACTTCTGAAAGGATAAATCACACCTTTCCTATGCTATCCATGAAGTATGGACAACAGTTTTACTCAACTCAATCTTTGCATGTAATTTTGTTTTTTTTGACAGGGTCTTGCTATGTATCCCTAAATGGCCTCCTGTTTCCTGTGATCGTTCTGCTTTTGCCTCCCCAGTGCTGGGATTTACAGATGTGCCACCATATCTGACCTCCATACAAAAATCCTGATGACATCTACCTATCTCCAGGGACACAAGTAAGGCAGTTCATTAATGGCATCTACTTCCAAGGTCATTATCCTGACATGCTCACTCAGTACACTGAAGTAGTGTTTCCCCTTCTTCTTACCCCTCCCCTGTCCCAAACATACTGCTGAGGATGTTTGCAAGCTACAGAGATAGAATCTCTGGGCTTTACAGAGTACTCAGGGTGTCTTGAAAATGATGCTGACCTCCTTGGTCTAGTCAACTTGGTTTCAATCAGGGCATAGACTACTGGGACACCCTATGGAGGAGAAATGGCCACATAAGAAGGTAGCTGATGGGAGCCGCAAGTGGAGGCTAGCACTCACACCAGGGCCCCTTTGTTACTCCAGGAATGTGGTAGGTAAACATCCAAAGACAGGGAATAAAAAAATATTGATGCACAGGGAAATACAAGCCAAAAAGGGGGCAGTGAGAGTCTCCCTCCAGACACTGACTCCTGCCAAGAAACACTTCATTTCATTTTTTCCATCAGAAACTACAATAAGGACTAAGAACTGTAAGTTAAATACAACTTAAGGTGGATACTAGACTAAGAGTAAAAGAAGAGAACTTTGAACTTTAAGTACTGAGCAAACACCAGATGTAGCAAGTATATGAGTCTTAGATTACTCATTAATCTATTAGCAATCCATTAAATGAAACATGGCTAAGAGCTGAGGATATAACTCAGTAAGTACTCATGACTGCAGAGGATACCAGGGCATCATTTGTGACCTCCACCACCACCACTGAAAACAATACAAACTAAATGAAAAAAAATACAACTGAGGGTGTAACTCAGTCATAGGACACTTGACTGCCATGTATGGATCTGGATTCCATTTCTATGACAATAAATAAATGCCCATATATGCATATGATTACTTGTGTTCATGTATAAATAGTACATAACTATATAATTGTATAAAAACTATATAAAAACTATATAACAAATGTCTAAAATTTGATCTACTTGGAAATTCAAAATTTATGTGATAACAAATAATAAAGAACTTATGTAACAAAATGGATTTTAAAAAAAGTACTTCTTGGTTTTTGTTTTTGTTTGGAACCTACTAAGGATGGCTTATGCCACTATACTAGGATTTTTTGTGGAATGCTATGGATTGTGCATGCTAGGCAAGTTGAACTACATCTCCAGCTCCCTGGTTGGCTTTTGTGTCTTTACAATGTACATTATAACTTAACTAACAGTTGCTAAAGTGTTCCAATTGACAAGACTCACAGGATTAATTATACTGGAGCTCAAATTATAGTTGTCACTGGGCACTCCCCAGATAGAACTATTTTAACCACTGTAATCTTTAAGGGCTAACTAAGCACAATGTATAGAAAAAATGATATGCTTAAAATACTGACTTTGAATTGTTGCCTTGGCTATATTTTTCATAGTCCTAACAGTCAACAGACTAAAACGTTCTATCTGGCAGGTAAGTGCTCTGGCACAATAAATAAAGTTAGCATAAATCTTTGACACTTAAAAGATGAAGTGATATTATGAAGTCCAAGTAGTTCAAATAGTTAAAATTGCCTAATGAAGTTAAATCAGGCTCTTCAAGGGTTAATGTTACACATTAAAAAATAAGTAATATAAGCTTCAAAGGCTTCTGGGTCCTATAGGCACCTAGTCATGTGCACCAGTTTGTCTGCATTGTTGTTGATAAATTCACACCCAAACAACTTATAGGGGAACAAGGGTTTTACTCTTGACTTAAAATTTTCTGGTTATAGTTCTTATTCCAGCTTGACAGAAGAGTCCACAGCAACACCAAAGACCAAGAGAACTGCCCACATCATATCCATATATCCACAGAACTGCTAAGACAGAGACAATCTTTACTTGCCAGGCTAGCATGTCTGGACAAGAATAGAAAATGATGACGACTTCTTTAACCAGCTCACCTGCCCAGAGACCAGCCACACCCATCATGGTCCGGGCTTTCCTACTAATCAGACAATGGCTTGCTGGCTTGCTTCAGGCTTAACTTGACTACCAACTCTTTATAAATGTGCCCGAAGCTCTGAGCCTTAACCTATATCTAACTATGACACCTATATCTAACTATGACATCATGCTCGACATTGAATTCTCAGCTAAGTAAGCAACCAGCCTGTGGAGTATGGTCAAATGATAGCCTATTTTCCTAATGCATTTCCCCTTCCCTTACAGAGAGCAACAGAGTGTGACCATCCAAAAAGCACCGATTCAGGCTCTTCTCCAGGGCCTAAGCAGTTTTCCATGGAAACCAGCTTCTCCATATGGTAATTATTTTAAGTAATTTTCAGTGAACACGTTTATATGTCATGTTAAGATATTTCACAATACCAAATCCACAACTTGTTCACTTATTTTTGAGGCAAGATCTCATGTATTCCATGCTGACCTTGGATTCTCCACATAGTTGAGGATGATCTTGAACTTCTGGTTTTCCTGCCTCTACCTCTTGAATATTGACAGTAGAGGTGTAGGCTACCATGCCAGGTATTATTCAATACTGAGGATCAAATGCAGAGTTTTGTTCATGCTACATAATACTCTACCAAGGGAACTACATCGCCAGCTCCAAGCTATGCTTTTAGTTTTATATGAATAATGTTAAAGGCATACACAATGACACATTAATTGATGTATCGTGCATATTTTATAGATCATGGTGTCATATATGACATTATGCATGTTTCAAACAATCACAGTTATATATAAGATTTATATATTTACTTACACAGGATATAAGGACTATTCATTCATAATACATTATCAAAAGTATGTATTTTATATAAAATTATTTAAGTAGTATATTAAAATGTATTCATTTGGCCCCAATATGACTAACCTCATGAAAGTTGTGCAGTGGTATGATTTATCAGCTGCTAACATTAAACTATAATACCTGCTATATACTCAGAAAATTCAATGGCTTTTTTGGGAAATCTTGAAGCCTTACAAATTCTGTTTTTACATATTTTATTTATTTATTTATTTATTGAGGGACGGAGGATGGAAGATCAGAGAGAAAGAAAGAAAGAAAGAGAGAGAGAGAAAGAAAGAAAGAAAGAAAGAGAGAGAGAGAAAGAAAGAAAGAAAGAGAGAGAGGAAGAAAGAGAGAGAGAGGAAGGAAAGAAGGAAGGAAAGAAGGAAGGAAGGAAGGAAGGAAGGAAGGAAGGAAGGAAGGCAGGAAGGAAGGAAGGAAGGAGAGAGAAAGAGAGAGGAAGGAAGGAAGGAAGGAAGGAGAGAGAAAGAGAGAGAGAAAGAAGGAAGGAAGGAGAGAGAGAAAGAGAGAGAAAGAAAGAAAGAAAAGAAAGAAAGAAAGAAAGAAAGAAAGAAGGAAGGAAGGAAGGAAGGAAGGAAGGAAGGAAGGAAGGAAGGAAGGAAGGAAGGAAAATGTATGCATGCCATGGTTCATAGTTGGAGGTCAGAGGATAACTTTCAGAAGTTAGTTCTTTCCTTCAACCATGTGTACTTCTGAAGATTGAACTAAGGTTGCCAAATTTGTGAGCAGTTGCCTTATCCATTGAGTTAGCTCACTAGCCCTAAAATTCTTTACTGTATAATTTAGCATATAAAGTATGAATTTCCAGTTCTATCCAATTATGTAATTTTTAAAAAGTTAACCTACATATCATGGCTACATGAACACAATTTACCATGTGTCAATATAAAAATGCTATTTGCCTTTAATTTGATTTCGCCTCTTGATTTGTCTTGTCTTTACTGGTTTCCTTATAATAAGTAATCTAGAGTAGCATTGTGTTTGAATGCAGTGTGTGTCAATATGTAGAGTTCAAACCTCTTTTTTCCTCTCAGACATACAGCATTTTCTTCCTTTAAATTTTGTTTAAGTTTATGGCTAACAGAAACTGCTTGCTTTTCCCCCAACACCCAACAGAAGGGGATGGGGAGGAAGGGACCTGGTGTAGGCTGTAGAACTGCTATTCTTTTCCACCCTTTCCCACTCATTCTTTTAAAACAATACAGTAGCTATTAGATAGCTTAAAGATAGTATCTCTTCTCTCTTGAGATATCTACCTAATAAATTTGTAGAGTTTTAAGGAGTTCCTTCAGTGGGGGTGGCCTGAATTTGTGGTTCTCATGGTTTCCAATTCTAGGTATCTATCTCCTCTCTCAGGGGTGCCAAATTGATTTTATCTGGGTTGGGATCAGCCTCCACTACAACAAGGAAGGCAGGATCCTCTGTGAAGCCTCCAAACGTACAAAGGATTCTATAGAGACCTCTTATAATATTAAGTTGGCAATTGGTGGATTCTAAGGAGTACATTCTTATGTGAGCCAGATAACTAAAAGTAATGTACCTCTCTGGAAGCAGGAACTGAAAGTATATCAAATATAAAAAGGAATTCAAAAAATGTCCTAGGAAATGGATGGAAGGCCTAGTCTAGTATTATTTTCCAGATGGACACAGACTTCCCTTATTCAATAGCTGATACTCCACTAACTTCTTAGAATGGCATCATAAAAATATTGCTATAAAACTGAAAACAGCAACAAACCATAATTCAGAACATCAGAGACCCTGCATTAATCACCTGGAACCAGACTAGCTTAATCTCTCCCCATCTTAAAGCTTAGGTAAATTTGCGGAAGAGGGGGTGGTAAGGTTGTAAGAGCCCGAAGATGGGGAGGAGCAATGATACACAAGATACTCCACACAAGTTAGGGCCAAAGTAACCATAATAGGACTTGCATGACCTGAGCAATGACTGACATATCAATGACCCCCCAAAGTCTAGCATGGATCACAGGCACTAGGATCCTTAAAGGCAAGGGATTAAGAGTCACAATAGTGTTCCCATAATAAAGAGGAGCCCAAGAAAGGGCTCTGGGCAATGCTACTGATTCCTTACACCTCATTAGAGTGGAGGAACGCAGAGGGAAGTTTGACATTCACACTAAAGGATGCTCCGATTGGGGGGGGGGAGAAGAGGGGAAAACTGGAAGAAAGGGAGGGAGGGAGGGGACTGTGGTATCTATTAAGTTTGTATGAGTGGGTAAAAAAATAAAAAATGTATTTAATAAAAAAATGTTGCTGTAATGCCAGCATCTTGAAAAAAATGGATTTTCGTAAGTACAAATATAAAAGTAATCTTTCTCAGGGGCATTTGACCAATTAAGTAATTTATTATGAAAGAAAAACATGAACCTATAAGGAAAGTATTGAGTGCAAAAGAGAGTGATAGGGTTAATGAGATAGCTCAGCAGGTAACATGCCTGTTCACAAACGACCTCAGTTCAGTTCTAGGAAGTGCACATGGTAGAATGAGAAGTGACCACTGACTTCCACCTGTGTGCCATGACAGGCAAGTGCATACCTTTCTCTCTCTCTCTCTCATAGGTAAACCATTAAAACCTTTTCTTCTTCCTTCCTTCCTTCCTTCCTTCCTTCCTTCCTTCCTTCCTTCCTTCCTTCCTTCCTTCCTTTCTTTTTCTTTCTTTCCTGCGCAAAAGTATATCACCAAAATGTTAAGTAATGATAATAAGATGGAGGGTCAGGCAGATGAAATGGCTCAGTGAATAAAGGAAACTGGGCACAAACCTGAGATTGAGCCTCCAAGCCCATGATGTGGAAAGAGAGAACAGACTTCCAAAAATTGTCCTGTGACTTCCACATGCTATCAAGGCACTTTCATGCCTGCTCTGTTTCTTCTATTAGGGAGGTTAAACAGGAGGATCTCAAGTTCAAGAGCTGCCTGGGCTTCATAGCAAGTGTAAGGCCAACACCATAGCAAGTTTAAGGCCAACACAAGCACCTTAGCAAAACCCTGTAGGAAAATTATAAGTAAGGAAATCCTAACTCTTCCCTCCTGCCTACTTTACCCATCTTGTATTTTCTTTTCAAAACCATTCTACTACTTAACCCAAACTACACCTGTTAAACCATAGAGCTCAACTAGGTTTTGTATAGTTATTACACCCAGATCACTAAGCTACTGTACATTTAACTGATTCCTACTGATTCTTAATTTCTTCACTGCCTCCCAATACCTACCCTCTCTCACTGCCTCCCAATACCTACCCTCTCTCTGCTGTCATTATAACCAATAGTAAACAAACCTTCATAGTTTTAACAACTTCTAAAACCTGTGGGCTTTAACAAAACACTGAACCTTTACTCACAGATACTTCCTTTATCCACTCGTATACCTCATTCTGAATGCAGACTTCACTCAAGAAAACTACAGAATCGCTTCTTGGCCTTTTGGCTAAGATCAAGTGAAGAAACTACAGAGCTCAACAGGTTTTGGATAGCTTTCTTCACCTGGCTCTCCCTAAGTTATCATACACCTCATCCACACCCAATATATCTAAACTTGCTGGTTTTTAAGTCCTACCCTGTTTCCCTATACTTATCTCCTCCATGATGCCATTATATCTTGGTAATTATAACCTCTCATAGCTTTAATAACCTCTAAAATCTGTGTATTCTAAACCCTAATCCTCCGCTCCTGGCTATTTTACCCACACCATTTTGTATTTGCAAAACAATTTTAAAACTTAACCCAAACCTTACCCACCAACTTTGACTCCTATTCCTAATTTTGTCAACTAAAACCAGATCTTAGACCATATTATCTCCTCAAAAGTACCAGAATTGGGCCCACATATCCCAGGTGTACTGCAGCTACCACATCAGCACTTAGGGGCACTGGACTGACCTTCAAACAACACTAAACCATCCAAATCCAGGGAATTTGTTTTATAAACTATCAGAGATGCACAACTCCATCTGACACAGAATACCAGAAACACTTACCTAAGAAAGCAACTGAAGACCTAATTGCAGATGCCCAAATCACACCATAACACAAATGATACTAAAACTAGAGAAATCTGTCTCCTCCAAAATACACTAATCCTTATCAGACTTCAATGAGAATAACTTCTTAGATAAAAGTCAATAAAACAACAACTGGGGCTAGAGAGGTGGCTTAGGAATTAAGTCTTTGTCTTGTAAGCAGAAGGACCTGGATGACAGAACCTGGGAAGCTCCAGAACAAGGCAATGAGGAGAGAGAGAAATCTTAGATGAGTCCTGAAGTCACTTTTGGGCCTCCACAGGCACATAGAGTGCCTTCCAATACACATAGACACAAGCACACAGACACACACGCAAACACACTCACACACACACACACACAATATAATTTTAAAAAGTTAATTTAAAAAAGAAAGCAACAATCAAGACAATGAATTCCAAAAATCAATTATAAACATAAGGAACTCCAAGAAAACATGAGTGAATGCATAAATACATATGAAGAAGAAAACAATAAGCACAAGGAAGAGCAAAATGACAATAAGAAGCAGCTAAAGAAATGAAGAAGATAATGGAGGATATAAAAATAAATGTAGACTTCCTGAAAAAAAAACTAATTAAAATTGAAATTAAAAAAGTCAACAGATAAATTAAAATCTCAAGGGAAGTCTTACCTATAGAACATACCAAGTGGAAGACACAACAGAACTTGATGACAAGAAGTAGAAGTTCGACAAATCAAAGATGCTAACAATTTTTTTAAAATGCATGAAAAGAACATACGAGAGTTGTGGGACACCATAAGAGATCAAACCCGTCTAGTATCGAATTCATGGAGGAAGAAATTTAGGAAAAAAAGAAAGAACATATCTTCAATAATGTCATAGAAAATTTCTCACATTTAAGGAAAGAGATACTCATTCAGATGCAAATGGCATACAGGAAATTAGACAAGACTAGAAAAGAAATACTGCACAACACATAATATTCTTTTTTAAATTTTTAAAAATTATTATTTTTTTTCCCAATCATACAAGCTTAATAGGTACCCCGATCTTGCATATCGTTGCTCCTCCCCATCTTTAGGCTCTTACAATCTTACTGTCCCCTCTTCTGCAAATTTCCCTGAGCTTTAGGATGGGGAGAGATTAGGCTGGCCTGGTTCCTGGTGATTAATGTAGGGTCTCTGATGTCCTGAATTATGGTTTGTTTTGTTTTTTTTCCAGTTTTGCTGCTCCTCCACCGCCCTTGGCTCCATCCTGATGGGTATTGGATGTCACCTCCTAGCTACAGATAAAAGGCTATTAAAATAGAGTCTTACTATAAGAGTAGATTCAAAGGTAGATGGAATAAGAGTAGGAGACTGCAGCGGGGGGGGGGGTCAGTCTCCCATTTGCAGGATAGTTACCATCTATCTGCCAGACTCTATGCCCTCCCTGTCTGGTGAAATCAAACCTCCTCAGTCCCAAGTGACCAGGAAGGAAAGTGAGAGTGAGATTCACCAGATGTCTCACTACTTCCTTGCAATATTTGATGGTGACCTATTTTCTCTACTGAAACATGAGCCCCTCTCTCCTTATTTCTGGGGGAGCCCTCCTTCCCCTTCCTTCCTGTTTATAATCTTTGCGATTACTGTAGGAATTACAGAGATTTATCTTTGAATATGTCATTAAGTGGGTTTGGTACTAGGATCCACCTATTAGGGAGTACATATGGTGTTCAATTTTCTGTGTCTGGGATACTTCACTTGTTGCAGTCTGCCTGCATGGTTGCTGATAAATGACCATTACACAGCTTAAGGGAACAAGGAATTTACTTTCCTACGATAGTCCAGTTACAGTTCATAGTCCAGCTTGACAGGAGAGCACACACCAACACCAGGGCTGAGGGAACTGGCCACCATAATGGCTGAGAGATGGACAATCCTTACTTGCCAGACCAGCTTGTCTGGCCAAGTATACAGAAGGATGCCCACTCTCTCAACCAGCTCTCTCTGATTTATCCGGGGCCTAATCCCACCCACCATGGGCTGGGTCTTCCCCAGCAGCTAGACAATCTCCTTCAGGTTTGCTCTGGGCTTAACTCAACCATTAACTCTCTACAACTGTGCCCAGAGCTCAAACCCTCAAGAGTCAAGTTGACACCTGTGCTTAACTATGACATCACTCAATATAATTTTTTCTAATTCCATCCATTTCCTGGCAAATTTCATTAACTCATCTTTTTTGATGGATGAGAAGTATTTCATTGTATAGATGTACCACATTTTCCTTATCCACTCGTCAACTGTTGGGCATTTGGTTTGATTCCATGACTTTGCTGTTGTAAACAGTGCTGCTATGAACATGGTTGTGCTAGTGCCATTGTAGTGAATTTTTGCTTTATGGGGGATTGTTTCCAGAAGTGGAATAGCAGGGTCGTATGGCATTTCAATCTTTAACTTTTTAAAAAATCACCAGACTGATTCCCACTAGCAATGTAGGAGAGTTCCCTTCTCTCCACATCTTCTCTAGCATTTGGTGTTGTTTGTATTGTGGATTTTTGCCATTTTGACTGGGGTGAGATGATATCTCTGGGAAATTTTGATTTGTATTTCCCTGATGGCTAAGGATGCGGAGCACTTTTAAAGATATTTGTTAGACATTTCAATTTTGTCCCTGGAAAAGTTTCTTTTCAGTTCCCAGGCCCATTTTTTAATTGGGCCATTTATCTCCTTGGTGTTTAGTTTTCTAAGTTCTTTGTGCACTCTGGATAATAGAGCTCTGTCAGATATGTGGTTAATGAACATTTTCTCCCATTCTGTGGGTTGCCTTTTTGCTTGGTTTACAATCTCTTTATCTGAACAGAAGCTCTTTAATTTCATAAGATCCCATTTGTTCCAGTGTCTGTGCTATTGTATTTCTGTTTAGGAACTGTTGACCTAGCCCAATGAGCTCGAGGGAGTTCCCTACCCTTTCAACTGTGGTTTTTATAGTCTCTGGCCTTATATCGAGGTCCTTGATCCATTTAGAATTAAGTCTTGTACATGGTGACAAGTACAGGTCCAGTTTTAATCTTCTGCATGTGGAGATCCAGTTTTGCCAGCACCATTTGTTGAAGATGCTGTTCTTTTTCCATTGAAATTTTGAGCCCTTTGTCAAAGATCAAATGGCTATAATTGAATACATAATTTTTTATGAAGCATCCTGTGGTATCACAGAGTATAATTTGCTTTCTGTGTTCTTTAAAAAATTATGCTAATTTTAAAAGAAAATTGAAAGCCATGGTGCCTTTCTGAAGGATATGATGAAATAAATTGGAATCAGCCAGGATGCCACACATACTTTCTTCTTCTGCGGCAAAACCAGGATGAAGAGACAAATCTCACACTGTGGTTCCTGAGTGAAAACAGTGGCTATGGAGTCACAGTCAACTCTGCCATCAGAAAACTAAGGAATTCTGAGAGACCAACGGAAGTGCTACCATTTGAGATATTGGTGATCTACAATAATTTATGTAACAAAGATGAGTTACTTCAGTGAGACAATAGGAAATCTCAGGCTTGTTCCCTCTATCATCCCCCTTGGTTTTATAAACACCAATTTAGCAACCATGTAAGATTTCAGATCCATTTATGAGAATTCTAGAATCTACTTAAGCAGCTGTAGCACCCCAGAGAAGTACAAGAACCTGAGACTAGAGTGCTCAGAAAAGTATCTTCATTTGTATTACATCACTGACTCCTCACATCAGAATAGCTCAACAGAGAGAAATCCTTGTGGTTGCAAAGCATCCTTGGGGGAAGGATGAATCAGAGCCTTCATCAATCATCTCCACCTTTCTTATGCACTACCAGTGTACCCACTGAAGTCACATATACTCACAGTGCTAAAAGTTCTCAGAGTCAGCAGTTCATGAGAGAAGCTAACAGCAAAGCTGGAGAAGAGGTGGTCTCGACATCACTGCATGCTCAGTGACTGGCACGAATCTCAGTTGGTACTGTTGTTCTCCACAGAGCCATCATGGCTCACAGCAAACAGAGGAGCTTAGCAGATAGTGTATATCTATCTCTGCAGCTTGTGTGGGTTTCCATAACTACACTGATCCCTGTGGACAAAAGGCTCCTAGCAGCTGGTATCCATCCCAGCAAACAGTGCAAATCTAACTGCTGGTGCAGATCTTAGCAGTTGCTAAGAGTTTTCAAGCTGATGGAGCAAACTTAACAGCCACCTAGGCTTTTAGTGAATGGCACAGATCTCAGATGTCAGTGTGGCTCTCAGTAGCATGAAACTTAATACCACTACACACAGTGAGTGATTTGACTTGGTGAGATTGAAAGGAGACACGCTTTTCTGAGCCTGCTCCACTGGAAGGGACAAACTTTTGAGGTGCACTGTTCCCATCCCAGTGCGCTGACGTAGTGCAAAAGGGTCAGCAGTTCTCTAACTTAAGACTGTGTGGGGTTGATAAGAGGCATAAAATCATGAGACTTCTCCTTAGGAGGGATTGAAGGTGTGAAGCATATATTAATGCAGGAAAAGTTTGAGAGAGTCCCAAGAATTCTAAAGAGCTTGGTTTAAGTCTGTAAAGAATGGTTAAATGCCAATGCAAGTTTAGAAGGAACAAAATGTCAAGGAGATATGATACTATCCAATATACAAAATAAGTTCCAAATAACTGATTGACCCTGAAGACATGGAGGGTCTATTCATTGGTTAGTGAAGAGTACGAAATAGTCATCCCAAAGAAGTTCAGTCAAATTAAAAAACACACATGGAAATGGAATCAGAAAAATAATACTTGAATAAAATGAAAAGTTCAAGAAAACTATAGAAACCTTAAAACAAATTATTGATCTAATGAATATTTTAACAACTGAAAAATTAAATAGAACGCTTCCTTGAAGACAGTTCTACTGAAATTAATCCAAGCAGAAGAATCAAAAGAAAAAGAATGAGATAGGATCCGTGGTAGAGGATTGGCTCTACTGTAAATGCCTATAATTTGCAAAATAAAAAAAATACCCCCCCAAAATGTCACCTATAATGATTTCAGAAAGGAGCTATACATCCAGGTTTTCATATACAGGAAGACCAATGGATGCAAACTGGGTGAGTTTAAGTCTATGATGAGGAACATGAACTGTCAAAAGACAAAGACAGAATTTTGAAATCCGCAAGAATAAGGCTACTGGCTATAAACAAGATAGCAGTCACAAGACTATCAGTAAGATTGTTCTAAAAGAGACCTGCATGGCAATTGATTAACAGGAAGGAATACCATATCTGTGGCCCATGGAAACCCAAGTTGTGGCCCAGTGCATGTGATGTGTCCGTGTGATGACTTTATAGCATTAATGAACACATTCAGTCTGAACTACAGGTTGGAGCATGACATGGACAGAATGGCCCAAATCTTTAGTTACATTAGTGACACTAGAGAGTTTATGAGTTTCATTTTTCAGTACCAAGCAGGCACCTTACCCACTGAGCTATCTTGAGGGTCCTATATATGGCCACTGATTGAGCCATGATGGTGTGCTATAGAACTGGAAATGGTTCAAAGGATGACCAAGCCCTGATTCCGATATGAGAAAATTAAACTTATGCTTAGGCAATGTAAAATTATTACTACATGCTGCCTGCTTGTTGAGTTACACATAGACTCTAGATTCTTTTTATCTATCTATTTATCTATCTATCTATCTATCTATCTATCTATCTATCTATCTATCTATCTATCTATTTATTCCTACTCATACAACTTTAACAGGTACACCGGTCCCCTCACTCCCTCCAACCTCCCACCGCCCTATGGCCCCCTCCCCTCCCCCCTCCGTCCCTATCCCCCAGTGCCTCTCCCTCCCATCCCCAGAGCATCCTTTAATGTGCATGCCAGACTCTCCTCTGGGTCCTCCTCTCTGATGAGGTGCAAGGACCCAGTGGCATTTCCCAGAACCCTTTCCTGTGTTCCTGTTAAGCACAGGAACACTACTGTGGCTGTCAATCCCTTGCCTCCAAGGATCTTAGTGCCTTTAGCAAATGCTAGAATTTGAGGGGTCAGTAGTGTGTTGGACATTGCGCAGGGCATGCAAAGTCCAATTATGATTGCTTCGGCCCTAACTTGTGTGGAGTATCTTGCATATCATTGCTCCTCCCATCCTTGTGCTCTTACAATCTTACCGCCCCCTCTTCCACAAATTTCCCTGAGCTTCTGGATGGGGAGAGTTTAGGCTGGCTTAGTTCTAGGTAGTTGATATAGAGTCTCTGATGTTCTGGATTATGGTTTGTTGATTTTTTTTTCCAGTTTTACTGCTCCTGCAATGCCCTTCACTCCATCCTGATGGGTATTGGATATCACCCCCTGGCCAGAGATAAAAAGCTGTTAAACTAGATTCTTGTTATAAAAGTATATTCAAAGGTAGATGTAATAAAGGTAGGAAACTGCAGTGAGGGAAGGGTCAATCACCCATTAGAAAAATGGTTCCTTTTTATCTGCCAGACTATATGCCCTCCCTTTCTGGTGAGATTATACCCCCTCAGTTGTAAATGATCAGGAACGAAAGTCTGTGAACTTAACCAGATGTCTCATTACTTACTTGAAGTCCTTGATGGAGGCCTATTTTCTCTGCTGTAACATGGTCCCCTCTCTCCTTGTTTCTGGTGTGGCCCTCCTACCACATCCCTCCTGTTCATATTCCTTGCAATTACTGTAGGTATTACAGAGATTTATCCTTGAGTGTCTCTAGGTGGGTTTGGTACTAGGAGCCACCTATTAGGGAGTACATATGGTGCTTAATTTTCTGGGTCTGGGATACTTCACTTAATATAATTATTTCTAATAACATCCATTTCCCAGCAAATTCCATTAATTCATCATTTTTGATGGCTGAGTAGTACTCCATTGTATAGATGTACCACAGTTTCCTTATCTACTCGTCAACTGTTGGACATTTGGGTTGATTCCATGATTTTGCTATTGTAAACAATGCTGCTATGAACATGGTCGTGCTTGTGCTATCAAGGTGAATTTTTGCTGTATGGGGGGTTATTCCCAAAAGTGGAATAGCAGGGTCATATGGCATTTCAATCTTTAATTTCTTTAAGAATCTCCAGACAGCTCGCCAGAGTGGCTGTATGAGCCTGCATTCCCACCAGCAATGTAGAAGAGTTCCCTTCTCTCCACATCCTATCCAGCATTTGTTGTTGTTTGTATTGTGGATTTTTGCCATCCTGACCAGGGTGAGATGATATCTCAGGGAAGTTTTGATTTGCATTTCCCTGATGGCTAAGGATGTGGAGCATTTTTAAAGATATTTGTTAGACATTTTAATTTCATCTTTAGTAAAGTTTCTTTTAAGTTCCAGGGCCCATTTTTTAATTGGGCCATTTGTGTCCTTGGTGTTTAGTTTTCTAAGTTCTTTGTGCACTTTGGATAATAGAGCTCTATAAGGTATGTGGTTAGTGAAGATTTTCTCCCATTGTATGGGTGGCCTTTGTGCTGGTGTTACAATCTCTTTATCTGAACAGAAGCTCTTTAATTTCACAAGATCCCATCTGTTGAGAGTAGGTTGCAGTGACTATGCTATTGGATTAGATTGTAGATTCTTATTAGAGGCATGATTTGAAAATATTTTCTTTCATTTATAGGATTGTCTTTTCAATTTCTTCATGGTCTCCTATGCACATGGTTATTTTTGATATGGGTTAAATTTTATCCTTTCAGAATTCCTGTGCTGATATCCTAATCTCATCATTTAAGAATATGACTGTATTTGGAAAAGAACATTTGAAGACAGTTTTAAGTTGAAAACGAGGTTCTGTCATGTTTCAGGAAACCCCCCAGAAATAAAGAAATTTACAGATGAACCCAGATGGCAGGTCTACTCCAGTGGACCACAACAGTACCAGACAGGGCCCTATGGACACAGGATTAAGGATTGTCCCAGACCCAGGCACTACAATTTCCCCAGTAAAGTCAGTCTTCATGTCCAATGCCATTCTCAAGTGCCAGGATTTACCTCTATTTACCTTATTTACCTGAGAATTTTGGCAGCAAACCCTTCAAAGACTCTGTGAGAGGGGCCTGTCAGAATCATTGAACAAAACAGACTGATGTATGGTTTTCCTGCCAAGGCCAGTCTTTGAAGACTAGGATAGGTGCCTAATCTTTTCAAATACAGAAACTTTGAAATGTGTGGACAAAGATCATGACAATCAGGGGAGTATGGCAGTACCATAGGAACCAAATAAATCACTACTGTAAGATATAAGGACTTTCTACAAAGGCTTTGTAGTAATGTGGCTGTGGATGTATCTCAGTGGTACAGCACTTGTTTAGCAGGCACAGGGCCTGGGTTAAACCCACAGCACTTCAAAAACAAAAGCAGTAAATTTCTGGCAGTGATATCCTAGATAATGTAGCATATGCTCAAAGACTTAAGAGAGACCATCACACCACCTTCAGCCACAATGGTTGAGTCCAGGTATCTATTTGCTTATTGTGGAAAGGATCACCACACCTCTATTTGCAGTTAAGTAATAATAACTCAAAGGCAGACAAAGATGCACTTGGCCAAGTTTCTGCGGATACTTCCCCAGCTTGCTCATGAATTTGGCATACGTCATGATTATTCCACATCCCAGAAAATGCAGTGGAAGAGAGAGCTATGCATTAATAACCACCCTGTGCATAAATCTGCTCCTGAATCTTAAGTTATATTAGCCATATAAGCAAATGGAGAGGCAAAGATGGAATGAGCACTTTAAATCCTGTTGTGGAATAGAGAAGATGCATAATGGAGATTCTTCACAGGACTTTTCCTATTGTGATTGCCAGGAAAAGGTCTCTGCTTCTAACAGAGATAACTGCAGAATCCTGAATGGGAAAGACAGATCTATCATACAATGGCTCTCAATGATAGGAATTTGTAATTTTAGTTTAAGACATCTAATAAAGAAAGTTCAGTGACATGCATGGTTGCATATTTCTCTAATCCCAGTCCTAGGACAGACTTATTTCAAGATTCCAAAAAAAAAAAAGAGAAATTAATTAATTAAATCCTCAAAAGAAAACTCCAAGGTTGAGTTCTATGGAATACCATACAATGTATTGCTAGTGAATTGTGGAAAATATTTAAAGTGGAAATGACACCAATTCTATATAAGAGCTTCTAGAAAATAAAAAAGGTATTTGCAATTCCTTTACAAGTCCTAACCTTTCTTCCAAGAAAAGTATAGGTGATATCCATTAGGAGAAAAAAAAAGAAAACATGTATTATTCCAGCATGAAACAGTATCAAAGAAAATCTAGGGGTAAACAAAAATAATACATCACAACTTAAAAACTCTTACCAAAGAGTGAAAAGCTGATTTAATACTTAAAAGTCAGGCAATATCAAGGCATGGTATCCATATGTGCAATCCTCATATTTGTAAAGTTGAAGCATGAGGATTGCTGAAAATTTGAGGCTAGCCTGATCTACGTAGTGAGATACTCATTCAAAAAATAAAGTCAGGGATGCCTAGCTCACAAGCCCCCAGAAATGTAGACCATGTGACCGCATAGGTAAACCCAGTCCCACATGCCACACCATGCATCTTAAGCCCCAAATAAACTCAGGAACAGACTAGATACTACAGGAGCCACCAAAGGGGGTGGCAGACCAACTCTAGTCAATAGAAGACCGCAAGAACCACACTATTCACAGGGGAAAACCATATCATATAAACATAAGATCCCATCCAAATCCAGAGAAGCTTTCCCAGAGACAGCCAAAGTCAGACAACCTCATCTGACACAAATACCAAAGAAAGCAGTCAAAGATGTAATACAGGATGCCCAAATCACAGGATAGAACCAGAAAATACACTAAATACCAAGAAAATATGTCTTCTACAAAAAACACCAACACTATATGATAGACTCTGATCAGAGTAACCTCCCTGATACCAGACAGGAAAGCAACACTCAAAATAATATTTTCCAAAGGAATATTATCAATATGATCAACAAAATATGGGAAAAACTGTAAGAGGAATTTGACAAATGATAATAGGAACATTAAGAATTCAGGAAGAAAATGAATAAGTGTATGATCTTACATGAGCAGGAAAATAGTTTTAAAATGATATGAGATAAAAAAAAATCCAAAATGAAAAAGGAAATAGAGGAAGCAAGAACAAGCTTAGAACAGGTGAAAAAATTCCAAATTGAAATACAACTAGAAATCAAACTTAAGCTAACTGAAATTGAAAATCCAGAAGAGAGTATCACACATAAAATGGAGCAGGCAGAATATAAAATACCAGATCTGGAAGATAAGTTGACAGAACAAGATTATTCAATTAAATAAGTTGAAAAACATTTAAAAATGAAAGGAATATCCAATAACTATGTGAAGCCATGAAGAAGCCAAATCTGCACATTCATGGAATCCAAGAACAAGAAATACAAGAAACACTCCAGCTCATATTTTTCAGACAATAATAAATGAGAACCTCCCATACCTAAGGAAAGAGAGCCCCATCCAAGTTCATGATGCATTCTGCACACTATCCAGATATGACCAAAATACATACACAACAAGGCAAATAATGGTAACACCATAGCAGATACAGGAAAAAGAGAATGTTCCGAGAGCTGCAGGAGAGAAAAACCAAGCCACATTAAAAGGCAAGCCTCTAGAAAACCAGCTGACTTTTCAAAGGAAAAAGTAAATGCCATAAGAACTTGGAGAAACATTATTCAAGTCATGAAAGATTACAAATGACAACCCAGGCTGCTATTTTCAGTCAAACTATCAGTCATGCTGCCAGGTGAAAAAAAGATCTTCCTTGACAGAAGTGAATTGAAGTTCTTCTTGTCTACCAAACCAGGATTGCAGAAGATACTAGAAAAAATACTCAAGACAGAGTAAATTGATCAACACACTCAAAAGGATAAAAGAGAAAAATAATGCCATTACAATTATGAGGAAGAGAACTGCCAACACAAAAACCAATAAACTCAAAAAATGACAGCAATCAACAAAAATTCTCGATTATAGCCTTAAACATCAATAGGATCAATTTCCCAATCAAGAGATACAGCCTAACAGCATGGATTAAAAGCCAAAACCAATACTTCTTAAATTCTTTCACAAAATAGAAAAAGAAGTAACACTTTCAAACTCTTTCTATGAAGACACCATTATACTAATCTCAAAACCAAATACACAACAAAAATAGAAAACTATAGTCCAATTTCATTGATGAACACAGATGCAAGATTCTCAACAAAATTTTAGCAAACTGGATTCAAAAACATATCAAAAACTCTTTTACTACTTCACACAAGTTAGGGCTTCAGTACCAGAACTGGACTGTTTGACCTGCACAATGGCTGCCTGCCAATGACAAACCCCCCAACAGGGGAGAAGGCTCCAGGCAGTAGGATCCCTAGAAGCAAGGGATTAAACAGTCATAATAGAGTTCCCATGCTAACAGAGAGCCCAAAAAGGGGCTCTGGGCTATGCCACTATGTCCTGAACCCTCACTAGGATGGAGCATTCAGAGGGAGGTTTGGCATTCACACAAAAGAATGCTCCAAGAGGAGCATGGGGGAAGGAGGATGGGGGAGGCACCTGGAAAAGGGAAGAGAGGGAGGGGGTGAAAGGAAGGGGGAAGGGGGGAGAGTGCAATGGGGGATGACTGGGAGGGGAAAGGGAGGGGGAAGACAAGGGTGGGAGGGGAAGGTACTATTGAACTTGTATGATTAGGGAAAAAACTCATTTACTATGACCAGGTTGAGTTTCTTGCAGAAACACAATATTGCTTCAATATATGTAAATCGATAAACATAATTCACACATAAAGAAATGCAAAGACAAACCCACATGATTTAATTAATGCTGAAAAGGCTTTTGACAAAATTCAATATCCCATTTTGACAAAGACCCTGGAGAAAACAGAAATGGAAAGAACATTAATCAACCTAATAAAGGCTATGTACAACAAATCTATAGTAAACATCATCCTAAATGGTGAAAAACTTGAAGCATTCCCACTCAGATTGGGAACTAGACAAGGCTGCCCACTCTTACCACTTCTATTTAATATCGTACTTGAAGTCTGAGCTAGAGCCATAAAACAGAAGGAGATAAAAAGGATACAACATGGAAAAGAAACGGTCAAATTATCTCTATTTGCTGATGACATGATTCTATATCTCGAAGTCCCAAAAGATTCTGCCAGGAAACTCCAGGGACAATAAGTTCAGTAGAGTGGTAAAATACAAAATTAATGCTCAAAATTCAGTGACTTTTCTATACAACAAGGATGAACAAAGTGAGAAAGATATGAGAGAAACAATATCAGTTACCATAGCAACTAAAAACATGAAATACCTTGGAATAAAACTAACCAAGGATGTGAAAGATCTATACAATGAAACTTTAAAACCCTAAAAAAGGAGATTACAGAGGACACCAGAAAATGGAAAGACCTCCCATGTCCCTGGATTAGCAGAATTCACATTGCTAAAATGACCATACTACCAAAAGTAATATACAGATTCATCGCAATATCAATAAAAATTCCACCCTAATTCTTCACAGAAATTGATAAAACAATCTTGAAACACATATGGAAGCATAAAAGGCCCAGGATAGAAAAAACAATCCTGAGTAATAAAAACTCTGAGGAAGGTATTACCATACCAGACCTTAAACTATACTACAAATAACATAGTAATAATAACAGCGTGGTACTGGCTCCAAAAAAGTGATGTAGATCAATGGATTAGAATTGTAGATCTAAATATAAATGCATACACCTATAATCAACTAATTTTTGACATATGTGCCAAAAAAATCCCATTGGAAAAAGGACATCTTTAACAAATAGTGCTGGCAGAATTGGATCTACATGCAGAGGAATAAACCTGGACTTTTATTTGTCTCCCTGCATGAAAATCAACTCCAAATAGATCAAAGACCTCAATGTTAGAGCATAGACCATGAAACAATGTTAGAGCATAGACCATGAAACTCCTAGAAGAAAACACAGGAATATCTTCAAACTGTTTTGTCTTGGTCAGCATTTCCTTAATAGGAACCCCATAGGCACAGAGAATAAGCCCAACACTAAGCAAATGAGACTATATGAAAATAAAAAGGTTTTGTTTAGCAAAAGAACCTATTAATGGAGTAAAAAGGAAACCTATGGAATGGGAGAGTATTTTCGTTAACCACACATCCAATAGAGGACTAATACCCAGAGTACACAAAGAACTCGAAAAATTAAAGATCAAGGAAGAAAACAACCCCATCAAAAAAATGGGCTATAAAACTGAAAAGAATCTTTTTACAAGACAAAATTCAAATGTCTAACAAACATTTTAAAAGATGTTGCATATCCTTAGTCAATAGGGAAATGCAAATTAAAACCACCCTGAGCTATCATCTCACTTCATTCAAAATGGCTAAGATTCAAAATACAAACAACAGCAAGTGCTAGAATGGATATGCGGAGAAGGGAACTCTCAAACATTATTGGTAAGAATCTAAACTTAAACAATCCCTTTGGAGATCAATTTGGAGGTTCCTAAAATAAGTTAAAATTTGAAACACCATACAATCAGGCTTGAAAATGAAATGGAGCTATTACAATTCCCCTGTAGTTGTGTACTACAACTCCCTTGCATTAAAAAAAACACTCATTTCCATGTTTAGCTATTTGCTGTACAAAAATGAACATTTAAAAAAAATTCATGTGAGTGTAGAGAAAAGGAGAGAATGAACCAGAAATAGGTGAGAAAGATAAAAAGGGAGAGCATGTGGACATGCCATATGAAGGTCAGAAGACAACTTTTCAGGCTGGACAGATGGCTCAGGGGTTAATTTTGTACTCCAAACAGAAAGTTCTGAGTTCAGAGTGCAGATCTCATGTAAAAACACCAACCAGAAGTGGTGGTGGCCTGCACTTCTGACCTTGGAAGTCAGAGCCTGGGAAACTCCAGAGCAAAGCAAAGAAGAGGTAGAATGAAGTGCCTTGTGGGTTACTTACACACACACACACACACACACACACACACACACACAGAGAGAGAGAGAGAGAGAGAGAGAGAGAGAGAGAGAGAGAGAGAGAGAGAGAGAGAAAAGAGAGTTATCCCAAATTAGTTTTCTCTTTCTACTTTGTTGAGCAGGAGATCTCTCCTTACTCTCCACACTCCAAACTAGTTGACCCACATGCCATATGGCTTTAATGGTGCGGTGATTATAAATGGAAGCCAAGGAGTCTGGCTCTTTGTGAGTTCCCAGGCAATCACTTTTACCCTCCCATTGCCTTGTCAACACAGAAATGTACATTTGTATCACACAAAACCCAAAATGAAAGTTTATGGAACACTCGTTTCAAACATCAGAAGTAGAAATATCACATATGATCTATGGTGAAAAAAATTCAACAGAACCTGTGGTCCACCCGCACTCAGTTGGTACTCCATTGCTCTCAGCAATACAAAGGAATAATGCATATGACATGGGGGATAAAAAGTTTGCATTGTCACATGATCTCACTTATTTTTTTAATTAATCTATTTGTAATCTAGTGTGTGCCATGGCAAGCATAGGGAGACCAGAAAACAACTTTGTGTTTTTGGTTCTCTCCTAACTTTGTGTTTTCTAGGGTGTGAGACTTGTAAGGAAAATACCCACTGAGCCATTTTGCCACATCCTACGTAATTGGAGTTTCTAGAAAAGGAAAAGCAAATCAGTTTCTAGGTTTAGGGGTTAAAAAGAGATTGAAAATAAAAGGCCTACCACAAAAAAAAAATAGTGGACTAGGTCTGTAATTCTAGCACCTGAAGGCTGAGGAAGAAGGGTCGCAAGTCTAAGGCCAGCCTGGGCGACATAGATCTTCTCCAGGGGGGGAAAATAAAGATGTACAAAGAGAATCTTTTAAAAGCACCAAAGTACTCTGCATGACTGAAGGACAAGTGACTATGTACTTTTCCAAATTCAGAGACCTGTACATCAGAGCAACTTTTGACCATATATAAAGAATTTAAAAAGTTACTTTAACCTATCAATTAGATCAATGAGAGAGAGAGAGAGAGAGAGAGAGAGAGGGAGGGAGGGAGAGAGAGAGGGAGGGAGGGAGGGAGGGAGAAAGAATACTTCCTCCTGCTCTCCTGTCACACAGTGATGTCATGGTGGCTCTCTCCTCTTGCCATGTGCTTATGGTGGCTCTCTCCCTGATCTCTCTTACTTTAAGCTATCTCCCTTGCTCGGTAGGCTCTGCCTCTTTAAGACTAAACTATGGTTTCCTTTTTGTTTCTCACAGACTGAGGGTCCAAGAATTTTTTTTCCTTTTATCTCCTCTCACCATATACTTATGGCAGCTCTCTGACCATTCTCTCTGACTTTAAGCTATCTCCTCTGTTCCAATGCTCTCCCATCTTAAGGTTCCTCCTTGCCCCTCTTCTACCGAGCACCATAAGAATTTCTTCTCTTGTTTTCAATAAAATCTCTGCTTTAATCTCTCCACATGTTCTAGTTTCAATCTTCGCCTCCTGAACACAAAAACCTCAAGAGCCCTAACAGAAATCTGGTCATAGAGGTGACACATGAAGGGACACTCCCACTGAGAGGCAATGGAAATTTCGCTCTCTCTCTCTTGCTGCTCACCTCCTTTGGGCAGGCTTCTCTAGAGAAAAAGCACTAGATCTTTAAAAACATCTTATTATAAACCACCTAGAACTAGGCCAGCTTAATCTCTCCCCATCCTGAAGCTCAGGAAAATTTGCAGAAGAGGGGGCGGTAAGATTGTAAGAGCACAAGGATGGGAGGAGCAATGATAGCAAGATATTCCACACAAGTTAGGGCCGAAGCAATCATAATTGGACTTTGCATGCCCTGCGCAATGTCCAATACACTATTGACCCCACAAAGTCTAGCATTTGCTAAAAGCACCAAGATCCTTAGAGGCAAGGGGTCGGGGGCGGGGGGGGGGAAGGGAGGGAGGGAACTGGTGCACCTATTAAGTTTGTGTGAGCGGAGACAATAAAAAATGTTAAAAAAAACATCTTATTATAAAGACATTTGTTTACCCACTTTCATTGCAGCAAGAAAATGAAATGAATCAGCATGCCCATCAACAGAGGAATGGGTAATGACAATGTGGTACATCTACACAATGGAATACTATTCAACCAACAGGAAGGATGAGGTTATGGAATTTCCTAGCAAATGGATGGAACTGGAAAATAAATATTATATTATAACATATAATATTAAAGTGAAGTATCTCACAGGAAGAAAAAAAACTCTGCATGTTCTCTCTTATATGTGAATGTTAGGATTAAATGCCTGACTGAAGCATTTGACTTATAATTTTGTAACAGAAAACTTGAGAAGGACCAATGTGCAGGAGGGAAGAGAGGGAAGGTTAGGGCGAAATCTTTGGAGGATGAAATAGAGACTATCATGGGTGGCAAGGAGAGGAAGGAATAAGTGAGAAAAAATACTTGAGGTGGGGATGAGGTGTAGGAGGGGATGCAATAGTAGTAGAAAGACTAAGAATGTGGGATGCAACCAGATAAGAACCTATGATATTAATTTCAAAAATCATCTTGGTTTAAAAAAAAAAAAGAACAAAATGGAATTCCCTGAACAGGGAACATAGAGAGGAAGATAGGACAAAATAAAAAAAATGCTCTGTTGCTCCACCTAGAAACAGAGACAATTAAACAATGTTAGAAGTAACAGGTATGTGATGCTTCCACATAAATTGGTCAGAGTTCTAAAAGGTCCTCCTGACTGTAAAGACTTTTGCTATTACTCTTAGTTGCCCACAGAAAATAACAGCAAGATCCTGAATATGCAAAAAGTGTGGATCACTGGACATGGACAAAACAACACATCTGCTGTAACAGGTCTGGAAGCTTCCTCCTTGTGGATAACTTACATAGTACCACAGAGCATTTTGGAAGTTACCGGAGAAGAAAAGGAATCAAAGGTGTCAATATATGATATCTGCAAATTGTAATAGCAATCACCATGGCAATAAGTGACCCTCAGTGGAATAGTGGCCTGAACATCAAGGAAGCAACCAAGGTCTCTGATCAAATGTAAGGCTAATTTGTCGTAAAGAAAGAAATCCCATTACTGTAAGCAAGAACAAGAACCTATGAAAGGGGAGGACATAGATTCCAGGGAGGAGCAGGCTATGAATGTTTAGCTATGAAGACACTACATCAAACTGCCTTTTAAACAACTGTTATTATACCCATAGATTGGAAGAACACTCAGTACTCAAACTCAAATCGTCCTTCTGCAACATAAGGTATTTCTACAGAAAAGCACAACTTGCTAAATTACAGAAAATAAGAGACTGTAGACTGCTTGTCTCTAATCATCTATGCCTCATCCACCCCTACACCAAGGCTCAAGGGAATATCACAGAATAGGGGGTGGTAATAATCCAAAGTGGGATAGTTGTGGGACAGACATCTTCAGGACATGACGGGGATGTGATATATACAAGATTTCATGAGAGAGATGCATGATTTCACAAGAATTGCACAGGAACTCTATCAACATCTCACCATGAAAGCAGAAAAATCTCAAGAAGCTTCATGCCTCCCTGAGAGACTAAAGAGGATTAATGCTGATAGCAAAAAAAAAAAAGTTTTTCCTCAATGGTATACCCACTGATCTTTTGACACTTGCAGGAGCATAAATCATGTCAGGAATGGTTATTAAAGACAAACTAAATGAAAATAGAAGCTTGATAGGGAAATGAAGGATTGTAAGGGGATGGGATTGGGGATTAAGGAGTGAAAATATCATAAATTCACTATATATGTGTATGCAACACAAAAATTAAGGTTAGAAAAGAAAGACTATATTGGGGCTGGAGAGGTGGCTCAGGGGTTAAGCCTCTGCCTTGGAGGTGGAAGGTCCTGAGTTCGGATCCTAGACCCCACGTATAGACGCCAGCGGAAGCGGGGGCGGCCTGTGTTTCTGGTCCTGGTAGGGCGGAGCTTGTGAATCCCGGGGCAGTGTAAACAAGGAGGAGGTGGAGGCGTCCATGGTGATTCCGGAATTCGTCTGTGGTTCTACACACACACACACATACATAAACACACGCGCACACACATACATGCACAATTGAATAAATAATAAATAATTTAAAAAAAGAAAGACTATATTAAGACTTAAACATATTTACATTCACTAGTGATGACAATGTAATTTTCTGAACTACTTAGAATTAATTCAACAGTACCTTTTAGATGCCAAGAAATCATTCATTGAAAGACAGAAATTTCAATTATTTGGAAATTTATTCAGATAGAGAAATACATAAAGATTAATGTACAATAATGCTCATTACAGCTACATTTCATGAAGAAAATTGTCAGAATGAATAAAATTATGCAGGCACACACACTGAGGCACTAATTTTGTGGTTCTCAAAGAACATGACAGACAAGGTCCCATGTAAAAACGCCAGGTGGTGCCCTGCACTTCTGGCCCTGATGGGCGGAGCGAAGCAAAAAGGAGGTAAAAGCAATCCAGGATGATTCGTGAACTCACTCTTCATCCTCCACAGGGATACACAGTGCCCTCTGACACACACACACACACACACACACACACACACAAAATGAATAAAATAAACAAAGTTTAAAAAAATGACAGAAATATACACAGGTCATGTTGAGATAAAAAATACAACACATATATTGAGTTATATATGCTATTTAAAACTAAAAGGGAAATATACCCAGTATTACAAGTTACTGTTTTCTAGTATATTAAGTTATATATTTATTAATCTGTTCTCAAATTTAATTAACTTCATTTGAGAAAGAAATAGTGCACAAGAGAGCACTAGAAAAAGATTAAGTACAGATACATGCATGCCACAATGTGTTTGGAATTCAGAGGACAACTTTTGGGAACTGGTTCTCCTTCCACCATGTGTATTCTGGTGTTGGAACTCAGGTTACCAGGTTTGTGTACGGGCATCTTTATCAACTGGACAATCTTGCTAGCCCCATATTGTTTACTTTAAAAATGATGATAGTGTTACTTTCATCATGGAAAAAAAAATCCTTTTATAAGAAAAAAAAAAAGTCTAGTGTAACTGAGTCAAGCCCCTGATTAGTTTCAGTCTTCTTCATTCGGTAGGTCAGAGTTGTCCACTGGATGCTTATCCTCTTGCTACTTCATGCACTGGACACTCATTGGTGATCAACACCTGTCAAAGGGAGAAGGTGGCAACATCAGTACCAGAGCATTGAGAGCTGAAGTTAAATTATCTGGTGACTTTCATGAACCATGTAGACAATAGCTATATGCTTCTATAATGAGAATTATGGAGTTACCCTGTTTTAAGCATCTTCCATGAAAGAATTTTTTACACGCTCCCAAAACAGATCCTCCTTGTATTTTGAATATTCCATATCCCTTGGGGAACTGAGTGAAAGATTGCCATTTTATCTCTAGGACAGAAAGTGCCTTAGCATGCCTGGAAACATTCTGCCCATTATACCTATGTAGCTCAAACTTATTTTTTTTTTAAACTGTTTGTGCTATCTCCTGTCTTTAGGCCTTTTAACACCTGTCACAGAATCCAACTTCTTCTAAGTTTGAAACCTTATTCTGTGTTGTAAACAGTGATTCTTAGAAGTGGCCAATACTTGGAAAACGTCTCTCTCCTCTTCCTCTCCTTTGCCAATGTCTCCACTCAGTAATTCAGACCAACATCAACTCCTCCCCAAAATCACTGAGTATCCATTCAAGAGACAGGAACCAGAGGAGGAAAAGATCTGTTTAAGTGCATCATGGTTGGGAAGACAGAGGAAGGTAAAGAGGTCAAGAAATTTACAAGTCCAGAGAAGAGGCATCTAAGATGCGGCATAAGGAAAAATGGATGAAGCCAGTGTGACTTAGAGATTCCCTGGAGAAAGATTTGAGTATCACAAGAATTTCCATATCTGTGTCATATCTCTAAGAGGGACAAAAGCTAATCAGGACCTCAAATGTTTACTATTGACCTATGAATCTTCACTTTAAAGGAAATTCTAATCATTGATGATCAAGCCAGAAAAAGGACGGAGAAGTTGTTGTATTGGGAGTAAATTCTGGGACTGGGATTCACAGAGTTGTTGATCTTGTGTATACCTTCTCCAGTAGTTGCCATGACACCTACTGGGATACTAGACTAATGAACATGATTATTCTACAAAAAAGTAGTAACTATGATAAATTCAACATCAAGTTTTGCATCCACACTTCCCCAATCTTAGGCTACTGAAAGGAAATGTTAACCAAAAATGACTTAGCAATGGGACAAACACCTGCCATTGAAGTATAGTTACTGCTGTCATCAGTGCTTGAGTTTAAAGTTAAAAAGTATGACCACAGGGCCTTATTCTCCCATGAAGCAGATGTCTTTTGGTGTTAAAACATGAGCATTTCTGGTAGTCTATGTTCTAGCACTGAAGGCCAAGGAATTGGATTGTTATAAGCATAAAAGAGCACATATGCTACTGTATTTTAGGTATTTGTATATTATATGTGGGAAAAAGACATAAAGCTGTTTCTATACAAATAACTGTGATAAAGGAAAACAGAGGGCTAAACATGATTGAAAACAGCTACCTATGTTCTGGAGAAAGTCTTAAGAGGCTACTCCTTTGTCAAGAGACACTTTGTAAAGTTGAGATCAGGAGAATCTGTGGTCATCCTTGTCCATGCTTTTCTTATCCCTCACATGAAGTCTTCTAACGTATTCCTAAGGCCGAAAGATAAAGCAACCCCTACAGAAAGAAAGGTTTCAAAGGCCTAGTAATTCTTTAAAAGTGATTATGAAACCTTTGTTGGAATACATTTGAGAAACAAAATCCTGTCAAATCTCCCAGCATTTATTTTAAACAAATCTGAACAAGGCATGTACTTCCAGTACTTAGGTAGCTATGGCAGGAAGACTGTGTGTACAACATCCTGGAATGATCTATAACAGGACGAAAGAGTTTTTTTTTTTTTAATTTTTTTATTATTATTTATTCAATTGTGCGTGTGTGCGTATGTATGTGTGCGCGCATGTGTGTATTTGTGTGTGTAGAACCACGGACGAATCGGGAACCACCATGGACGCCTCCACCTCCTTCTGCCCCGGGATTCACAGGCTCCGCCCTACCAGGACCAGAAGCGCAGGCCGCCCCCGCAGGCCGCTCCCGCTTCCGCCTGGCGTCTATACATGGGATCTGGGATCCGAACTCAGGACCTTCTGCCTGCAAGGCAGAGACTTAACCCCTGAGCCACCTCAAGAGTTATGTGCTCTGTGCAGGAGTCCATAGGACTTTCTTATACTATGCTTTATCTTTTAATTCCTAGTACCACTTCTCCACCACCATTTTTGTCCTTCCTGAATAGCAAAGGGAAATTCTACAATGAATCAAGAGAAGATGTACCTGAACAGGTAAGTGAAATTTTTCTTGTCTATAATTTATCCTAAAGGCTTAATTAGAGAACAGTGCTATATTTTATTCTACCATGAACACATGTACTTTTATGGTTCTATATATTATTCTCCAACCTCCATACTAGGGACCTAACATTTTGTGTACTGACATTGAACTATATCCACAGTTATATCTATATACTTTTTCTTACAGGGGAGCTCTAGCTCACTCAATATAGAGGCTGAGAAAAGAAGCATTATAGAAAATGCACAACAAAAACCTGCAATAGAAAATATAGTAAGAAGTCTTTTCATGTGACTTCAAACTGACTAGCCAAGAAAATGGAACAACAATTCCAGTTATTAAGGGAGGGCAACCCCACTAACTATTCTCACTGGGCATAGTAGCTCATTCTTCTATATGTGAACTGTGACAGTCTAAAGGGGCAAATACATACAGCAGAGCAAGTTAACGAGACACACAGCAAGCTCAATAAAACAATGGATAACCTGGATCTCTCCACAGCCTCTTCACTAACATTTGCACAGCTGGGTTGTTCCTTAGTTACTGATCTACCCATGTAACCGGCCCAGGAATCATTCACAGCCCAGCTTCTACAATCTATTCACATGCCCCTTGACTACTCTAGTTTTGAAATTGGAACAGTCCAAAATCTATTGTAATTTTGGGTCCCATTATTCCAGTTTTCCAAACATTCAAATTAAAAAATTTTTTTTCACTGCTGATGATTGAAGCTGGGGCCTCCCATGCTAAGAAAGTGCTCTACCACTTTGTCCTCAGCCCTCAAATTTTGTGGCAGGTGTTTTGGGTCATAACCAACATTTGAGAGGTAGAAGCAGGCAGATAACCACAAATTTGAAGACAATATGATCTACACAGGAATTTCTGGCCATCCAGGGTTGCATTCCTGCTAATTGTCCCACTCTAGTCAATGGGCATGGAGAGGCCTTTTAAAGGCCTGTTCCTAAGACAACCTTTAGAATTGCTGTTCCAGTAGCTTCATCTGCACAACCCTTTCATGATTCATTGCTGCAATTAAGTTTCCACGTCTGCCAAGTTCTTTTAACCTACCCAATGAACCTTGAAGAAGCACTTCCCCTCACATAAGGCTAATACTACTACACTCATGTTCTACTTATCTAGCCTGCACATGCTTCACCAAGACTTCATTCTACCCATTATCTCAAGTCTCATATTTACAGTGAAGTTTGTCTTCTCAGTTCCTCTTTTTTCATGATCTGTACACACACTCAATTCTTTCCCATATATAAAAGGGTGATTACAGGACACTGTAGGACACTGAAGGGGAAGGGAAGATTAATGTGCATTTTGATCATAACTTCTCAGGACTTCTCATGGAAAAAATGATTAGGCAGACAAATTAAGAAGGAGGAATTATGAGCTTGGTAGTTGCTAGATAGGAAAGTGAAAACCTACTTATTGATACAGAGAAGGGACAGCGGGGGCAAAGGTGGAAGGATAAAACTGAATACCAACCATAGGGACAAACCCCAGATTGTGAAGACGAGGCTCATACTCAGTGATCACACTGGTCCAACCTAGGGAGCAATTAGCAGTAATTATACAAGCACAGCAACCATGCAATATCTGCATGTAGCCAATTCTAAAATACAGACGTATAAATAAAATATTTTAGAGAAAACACAATGTCAAATATATCATTCAAGGCACACAAGATGCTATTTCCCCTTCTTCACCTTCAGGATGCATTCCTGTTCCTTTATAATCCTCTTTCATACTGGGATAAGACCTGGTTTTGTAATCTGTTTTAGAAAATACAACCAAGGCAGTCATTATTAACCAACTGGAGATGGTCCATGAGATGTGAAGTCTATTTGCTATAGTATTATACAGAAAAGTCCTCATCACAAAACTTATAAAAGACAGGAATGAGCTTCAGAGGCTTTGAAGAGAGCTTGGACGTTGTAGGCAACTGGCAGGAACAAGCTGAGCCCATGGAGATCACAGAGCAGGCGCCCAATTAATGTCTGTTGATGATTCATTTTTTCATTCAACAAACATTTAATGAGGCCTACAATGTGCACCGGATTAGGCACTGTGAATACAAAGATGAATAAGGCACTGTCCTTGCCCTTAAGGAATTTAGTCTGGTAGATGAGAGCCATAGACACGGACGATAATAATATAACCTGCTAAGTGCTACAACACTTAGCAGGTTGTATTATATCCATCCGAGCAGGACTTTTTCAGATGAGCACCATTCCAGGTTGCAGCTGGATCCATGAAGTCCTCCTGAGAATCAAGGCCTGCAGGTGATTCTTTCTGTCACACGTTGAATGTCCCAAGAACTAATAGTAAGGAGCTGTAATTTATAGAATGCCAATGTATATTTTACAAATATCTTCATAGAAATCCTGAAAATTAAGCATGAGATGAAGAAACCAAAGGTCCCCGAAGTGAGGTAATAAGCATTAGGTAACATAGCTAGTAAGCAGTTGGATTTAGGTTTCAAAACCAGTTCTTGTTTTTACAAATGCCATTATTCATATTTAATACAATTTTTCAATGACTTTTTACTTGGAACTGAGAGCATGAAGTGAAGGCTTCATCTGGCTTCCTGTATGGACTAGTAAAGGCAAAAATATCTGATGTGATATTACATTGAAAACAATTGTTTTTCTTTCTTTCACAATCCTACATCATTGACTGTTAGAAACATACAGCAAACTACTTAATTCTCTTAATACTCTTCATAGTCAAGGCCATTATCTGGAGCAAACATCATTGACAGACAGGATTTGGCGTATTACAGTCTGTTCTAAACAATTTCTACAAACAATTTCATGAATCAATCTGGAAATCTTTGAAGAAAATCCACATCAGTAAATGTGGAAACAGGGGTAAGTACAATTTGACCTAATCCTAAGGCTCAAATTCTAGAATCACTATTCTCCTGTATAGTGCAGAGCATCCTTTCTCCAGTCTTCCTCCTCTTAAAGCACTGGAATTTCAGATGATACAAGTCCTCTGAAAAACTGTTCGAATTCTGATCATAAAGTCATTCTCTTAATTGTAAATCAATATTCTTACACTTAAGAAGGAAAGGTGCCTATGAATCTTGTTTTTTAAGTCAAAGTCTCACTCTGCAGTCAGGGAGAACTGAAAGTTGGGATCCTCCCCCTGCCTGAGCATCTTGAGTGCAAGGATTACAGGCATGTGCTTTGAAAAAATTAACACTAGCTATTTAACTGTTGTACGAATATTATGTTTACAAGTAAATCAATAAACATTTTAAAGTACTAAAATAAAACAATTGAGCCAATAACTATGGTTATTTCTTCCTTGAAATAACCTTACAAAAGCCTCAGTTTTTTATTTCAAGCAAAAACTGAAACCTTGGTAAACATGTGACAATGAAAAATAGAAATGTAATGTGAAGGACTATCCTGGATTGCTCCTACCTCCTTATTGCTTCACTGAGATTTCCCAGGCTCCACTCACCAGGAGCAGAAGTGCAGGCTGCCACCATTTCTGCCTGGCATTTTTGCGTGGGACCTGAGATCAGAACTCAGGATCTTTTGCTCTGGAGACAGAGTCTTAACCCCTAAGCCATCTCTCCAGCCCAAGGATTTTATAATCTATTGCAAAACATCTGAAAGTAAGATCCATCTAAGAAACATGAAAGGATATTTCATGAAGGCTAGGTGTGAGTAGGTGATGCACAGTCACAAAAGCTTTGGTTGAAAGCAGGTAGGAGAGCTGAGAATGTGAGTCCAGCTCAGAGTTCTCTTTAACAGGTACTGTGACACCTTTGTCAAGCTCTCTAGGGAAAGAGCAGTAGAAAAGGAAACTGTTTCTCCTTTCATACACTGGACCTGCAGGATTAGAAGTCAAGACTACAGGGTCCCCAGGAAACTACAAGAGAAAGACAACATTGCATTCCCTACAGGACAGAACCTGAGGGAACCCTGAATCTACAGGAGGCCAGTGCTCCAACTTCACTCACCCCTCTACCATCCTCACAGCACAAAGTGGAGCCTACTAGTGCCAGAGGGATCTGAAAATTTCACCTTTCATCTCAGAGTAGCTGTTTTCTACTTTTTAGCCTTCCACTTTTGCATGTCTCACAGTGTTTTTGCTTTTATTTGTGCATTGCTCAGTTGAGATTTAGGGGTATTTCTCCACCCAGTTTACTATAAAGCATTCATTACTATACTTCCCCTTATTCCACATCTTTGCCATTTTCTCTCATTCTTATCACCTCTTTCACTTCTCAATTATAACCTTCCATAGGTTTAACGGTGTCTAAAATCTGTAGAACCTAACGGTACCCCAACTTTCCCTATCCAGTTACTTTATCCACCTTGATTGTCCTTAAAAGCCAATCTAATAGTTATTGCCATTTACCCACACGACTTCCCTCCCACTCCTAAGCTTTATTTATACTTACAGTATATACTATACTATCCTTGGTTCTTCATCCATCAACATTATTGAAGTCAAAGGACCACTATGGTTAACTGGCTAATACAGTATTTGCATAGTGGTAAGATCCAGGAGCTGTGGTTGCTCTTGGAGCTAATATATTACTTAGGGAACAACTAGGCACCCTAATCATCTCAACTGGGAAATATTTTCTGAACAGGAGACAGTCACAAAAATATTTCAATTAAAAGAATACAGCTTATTTTTTAAAAAGTCACTGAACAACCACGTAACCCCAGATGTATAAATCCAAAGTAATGACATTACACACACACACACACACACACACACACACACACACACACACACACGTTAGAAAAATTCCTTCAAACATTATTAATCCTAAATATTAATAGTCTCCATTGGGTGAACTTTATAAAACTCTAGACATAACTCAAAAGAAATATAAACATTTCCAAAAAAGTCTAAGGAAAATATGCCCCTGACCAAGAAAATAACCAAATGAAATACGGTGATGAAAGACATAAAGGAAGAATTCAACCAAGAGATAGAAATACTGAAGAAAATGCAATCTGAAATGTTAGAAATGAAAACTAGAGTAAAAACAATTATAAGTCACTGTGGAAAGTCTCAGCAGTAGAATGGACCAAAGAGAGGACAGAACAGCTGTGTTACAGGACAAATGCGAAGGAATTAGAAAATTCTAACAAGGACAAAGTAAAATGAAGGTATGAGTAAAAATCCTGTGGCTAATGGCTATATGAGTTTCTATGTAATAGCATAGAAAACATTTTCAAAAATATTCACAACAGAAAGCTTCCCAGATTTATGAAGAAATGGCAATCCATGTACAAGAGGAATTAGGACACTAAACATACAAGACCGGAAAGAACCTCCATTCATTTTGTCAAAATTGAAATACTACTATAGTGGGCAAAGAAAGTGTATTGAAAGCAGCATGAGAGGGCTGATGAGATGGCTCAATGTTTAAAGCCTTTGCCTCAAAAAAGCCTTTGCCACATTAAAATGACAGGTGGGAGTGGCAGCCAGACCATAACTGTAGCCCTGGAAGGCAGAGCCTAGGCATTCCTAGAACAAACTGGCAACACAGACTAACCTTAATGGTGTGCTTTGGGTTTAATTAAAGATCCAAGTTCACAGTAAGGTGGAAGCTTGATCAAGGATGATTCTAGTATCACTATCACCCTCCACGGGTGCACATACCAGTGTCCTTGTATATCACATATACATCCACCCACATCCTACACACACACACACACACACACACACAAGAAGCCATATAAACATATAAAGGCAGGCCAATCAGAATTAACAGCTGTTTTGTCAACTGAAACTTTAGAAGCCAAGAGGGCATGGAAAGATGCATTTCATATTCTGAAAGACAATAATTGCCAACCCAGACAACTATATCCAGCAATACTATATATCATAATTGAAAGAGAAATAAAAGTTTCAATGATAAAAAAAAAAAACCCTAAGGAACTGATGACCAAAAAGACAGCTCTGTAGAAGACATGTGAAGGAATCCTTCATACTAAAGAAAAAAACAAATCCATCTATGAGGCCACAGGAAAAGATAAGCAATGCTAGGAAACTAACACCAAACTCTACAAGGGCAACAAAAATGACTCTGAATATTCAGATGTAATTTTCACATGTTTAGATTCATGTGTTTAATTTAGCACTATCTGTGGAAGTCAAGAAAAGAAGTTATAGATTCCATGAGAGGGTTCAGTGGAAGAGGATTTAAATGGTACAACAAATGTGATATGATAGAGGCAGGAAGAATGTTGGAGAAGTAAAGATTCAAGTGGAGATGAGGAAAGAGGATAGAGAAGAGAGTGAACCAAAATGAAGATGTATGAGGAAGTCTTATCGAAACCCACTATCTCATAAGTCAATTTTAAAAATATGAACAGAGGTGCTCCGCAAGGGTGGGTAATCCTTTTTCTAGAACCAATGGGCACTAAACAAAAATCTTGGTGCCAATTGTGGGATACCTCCCTGAGTTCGTAGGCCCCCCCGAAAAATACAAGTTAGAGTCATTAATTGCCCCTCCCCCGAACCTGATGATAAGGATAATATTGCTGAAGACACACTTCAGCTATAGGAAATTAAGTAATAAAGGAGGAACTGAGTTGGAAACTTCCTCCCTGTTGGACAGCTTTCAAGATGCCAAAATTTGCTGTGCAGGTTACTAGGAGACCAAAGTCATCAATGGTCTTACCCAGTAGTGGACTTTAGTTGCTATAATACTAATCTACCAGGCAAATACAAAAGTGCCATGACTACTATGGGGGGAAAAAGTTAAGAGCTTTAGGATAGGGAGGAGTGCTGTGAAACACTATCTTCTGGATATGACATGAATGTTGCACTCACAAACTCACAGTAGCTATGGTTACCAGCACACAAAGATCCAGTCAGTCAACATTCCAGCATGAAATAGCATAGAATTCCATGGAATTCCAGCCTGACAGAGGAGCTATGGATAATTAATGGCTATTGAGGGAAGGGAAGTCATTTTAATTCAAGGGTGTAGCCACTGGTAAGTTGTCCATGCAAGGAACCTTAATTAAACTCAGTAGACTAATTTAAACACATAAAAATAGGAAGAGACTTTTTTTGGGGGAGAAAACAAAGCAACTAGGGGCATAAATATGATCAAATACATTATGCATATTTAAATTAAAAAATCTTAAAAATATAAAAAATTATGGTTATTAGAAAAAATAAAGCCCCTTTTAAAGGCCCTATGACAATCATCCCATTAGCATCCAAAATATGGGAAAAAGTGATATTTTTCCACTTCACCCAATTCAAGAAGATATCCCTTCTTTTTATTACTGGTCCTTTTGACTATCTTTCTAATTTATCTTGCCTTCCAGATTTGAACAAGTTCTGAAACACACTCCACACAACTGCCAGAGGGGACAAAGAGGAGAAAGGGAGGGGGAGAGGAAAAGAAGAAAGGAAGGTAAGCATGCTAACCAAAATATGTGTGGGGAAGCAGATCGCAGGAATACCAAGAGTATATTGAGAAACCATATACTTTATGTATCAGACTCTGCTTTAAATAGCCTATGCACTTACTGAGGTAATGTGACATTTTAAGAAATGTCAAGTAAATTCATCGTGACAAAAGAGCAGTGCTCAAAAGCATGTAAAATAAAAACACTTGGGGGCTGGAGAGATGGGTCATGGGCTAAGAATGCCTAAAAAATAGAAGGACCCGAGTCAGAATCCTAGATGCCATGTAAAAATGCCAGGCCAAAATGGAGCTAAGAAATCCTACAATGAAGAAGGAAAAAGGGGCATAAGTAATCTAGCATGTCTCCTAAAGTCAACCTATGCTTTCCACAGGCACACACAGTATATACACTCTGATATACATAGCCACATACATAAACATATACACTAAAAAAATAAAAATAAATAAACTTGAAAAATTTAGAAAACCAGTACATTATCATAAACTTTTTCCTACAAAAGCAGGTGGACTTGTTAAGAAAACTAGCTTTCAGACTAGATAAAAATACTTTGAAATGTTTATTTTGACAGTAATATAAAGCAGGATTATGACCCTGATGTAAATTAAAAATTTGGAGAATAGGACTAGAGAGAAGGCTCAAGGGCCTGCACTTTTGGCCCTGGCAGGCGGAGCCTGGGAAATCCCAGAGTGAAGCAAGGAGGTAGAAGCAATCCAGGATGATTCCTGAAGTCACCCTACGTCCTCCACAGGGACGGACATACAGTGCCTTCTGTGCACATGTATACACGCACATGAATTACTTTATTAAAACAATCTGCTTTAAAAAAAGGACTTTCTAGACTGCATGTTTAGTTCAAAGTAAGGAAGGATGAATGAAGGAAAACTAACCTTAAATTTCCCACGATGAAACATCTTCTGTGTCATGAATTGAGGCTCCTTAAGATTACTGAAGCAGTCAAGCAGGGAACTAAATACAGGAATTCCACCCACACCCAAAAGACACAGAAAAAAAGTATTTATTCCCCCCACTTTTGTGAAAAGTGTGCCTACTTTGTAGATCCAAACACATAAAATCCAATGTTTATTCAGTTGAACATTTGGTATCTAGTGCTTCAGTTCAAAGACAATGAAGCTACCAAACTACCTACCTCCCTATCCTGAGTATAGGATTAACAGGTATGTACCACTATGCCTGGCAATATTACTCATGAAGCTTACATATGTATCATTCTTATGCTTGTAATGTGTAGTGATATTGAGATTTGAGTTAAGTGTAAAAGGAGCTTTTGGACAGTAAGCACCTCATCTCCTCAAATGCGGGGTAACTCAATACAGTGTAAGGTACTGTAGATGGCAATGATCACGGTTATGTGTTGATATTTTAAATGTATTTGACTACATGTAGCAATAGTAAAGTATGCTACTACATCCAGGCTCATTCCTCCTCCCGACAGTGATAGGTATCGTTTATTCTTTTTATTGAAAATCTCTTCATAACATTCTTGAGATTGATATCATACATAAGCATCCTTCTGACAAGCAAACCATCACACTACTTCATTCATCACATGTATTTGTTCTCACACAGGTATGGAATTTCTTACATACCTATCTTGAAATCCTAGCTCAAACATCCTTTGAGTACATACCACATTATTGCACTAACTGTAATAAAATAGCAAGTGTCCAAATTGAACACAAGGATCATGGCATCTTTCTAGACAGCCTCCTGGTCTTACCAAGCATAACTCTCTTAACAATTGAACCTAGAATTCTATCAACAAATATAGGTAACTTAATGGACTTAATTACATGCATGTTATTTCCTAGGAAACAAATATTGGGTGTTAGGTTGGTTCTCATTCATCATCTTTTTTCCCCATTTTTATTCTTTTTCTACTTTTACAAACATATTGAGTAATCATCCCAGCTTTCCTTCCTCCCTCCCATCCCTTCCTTTTCCTTCATTATTTCCTCCGACTCCCTCCTACCCTTCTGCCTGTATGCTTCTAATGAGATCCTTCTCATCATGTTCTACTTGCTTCCTCTATCAAGTGAGCACAGATCTAGTATCAGTTAACTTTGTTAGAATGTTAACTTTTCTCAATATTCTCAAGCGTTAAAGAAACTAAATAAAAAATGCTTAAAGTTGAGGCTCACCAGTTAAAGCTGAGTGAGGCATACAAAGAAAAGGAATGGAGTTTAGATCCTCAAATCCCCAAATGAATGCAAGGTGGGCCTGATAGCCTGCTAGTCATTCCAGTCCCTGGAAGGAAGCCTTGAATCCAGAGTAAACTAACTAGTTAGACTAGGTAAGCTCTCTGGGTGTCCTTAGAGATCCAATCTCAAAACAACAGAATGGGAGATTAACTATGATTCCAAGTATCAACCTCAGGTCTCCAAATATATGTGTACATACACACATGTGGATTTGCACCCACATTCATGCAAACATGCATACAAACACACACACAGCAGCAGCAGCAGCACCACCACCACCACCAATCCCCAAGTGAATATACATAGAAAAAAAGAAAGAAAAGAAAAAGAGAAGCATTCAAAGTCAAGGTTCTAGGGGCTGGCCATAGTGACTTGGTGGCTGACATCTGTAATTCCAGTACTCAGGAAGCCAGCCTGGGCTACAGGAGTTTCAAACCAGAGTGGGCTACAGTGAGACTAGACTGTCTTAGAAAAGAAAAGAAAGGAAAGGGAAGGGGAGGAGAGGGGAGGGGAGGGGAGGGGAGAGGAGGGGAGGGGAGGGAAGGGAAAGGAAGGGAAGGGAAGGGAAAGGAAAAAGGAAAGGAAAAAGGAAAGGAAAGGAAGAGAGAGAAAGAGAGAAAGAGAGGGAGAAAGAAATAAAGAAAGAAAGAAAGAAAGAAAGAAAGAAAGAAAGAAAGAAAGAAAGAAAGAAAGAAAGAAAGAAAGAGAAAGAAGAAGGAAGGAGGGAAGGAAGAGAGAGAGAAAGAAAGGAAGGAAGGAAGAAAGAAAGAGAAAGAAAGAAAGAAAGAAAGAGAAAGAAAGAAAGAAAGAAAGAAAAAGACAGAAAGAAGAGTTGCTGAAATAAAGGATTTCTAATTTTTACAATTACATTTTTTTGTTTAAATGTTCTACACTTACCAAATAGTAAGATACTTTGGAGCATGGAGATATTAACAAGAACTTTTTAGGATCTTTGTGAGGCAGAGTCTTGACCCCTGAGTCGTCTCTCCAGCCCTCTTTTTAGGATCTTAACACACCTCATTTCCCCAAATCCTGAAACTGGGCAATAGTAAGTCCTCAGGAAACATCGATAGAACACAAGCTGGTCCATTAATCCCAATAATGTATTATAAGCTTAGGGAAAGGGCACAAAAAAACCCAGGACATTAATGTTGGCCTCACAAATTGGAACCTGTGCATAAAGATGAGAGTGTATTAACTTAATTTTCAACATACCTAGTAAGTTAAAGGTGAAACAGGAAAACAACCAAGGAATATATTTTTTTCGAAGTCAATGCTAACAAGTGCAGTAGCTATGAAGCAAAGCAAGGTAATAATACAATTGAAACCACCCCTGACATTAGACACACTTTGTAGATTACCAAAAAAATATTTTTCACTTGTAAAGGATATGCCCCCCCATGTTGCCCCAGGCAATTTAATTTAGTTGCATCTCCCTAACCCTGGACAGCATAGCCCTACACCACAGAAAGCTACCACTTCCACACTGCTCTGGTGGCCTAAATGAAGTGAGATCCCATGCAGTGTTTAAACTACCCCCAAATTTTATGGAACATATTTGGAGTTTCAAAATATTAACCAACAGGATGGAGGGGGGAGGGCTCTGGTTTGTCAGCAGCTATGGTTGGAGAAGACAATGATCATATTTCTTCTTGGATTACGTTTACTTCTTCGAAGCACTATGCAGTTTTTCTCTTCTTTGGAACAGGCTCCAAAAAATAATCATTCTGTCTTGTCCCATACCAACATCCCCATACCTACTCATTTCCATTAGCCACAAACTTTTGAGTAGAATTCCTAATAACATTAGAAACAACATTCACTATCATTTATCTCATTAAAAAAAGAAAAGGAAAAGGAAAGGAATACTAGTTGACAAAAAAAAATTATCCAAAGCAGCAAATAGTTGCAAAAATCATTTTAGATTCCCTCCTGGCTGTCAGGAGTAATACAAAAATAGGGGAAAGCAACACACTTGGCCTTGAATCATAACATAAAGTGCCTTGAATCATAACATAAACTGCAGTAATGTGTGCTGTCGTCTCGGCTATTCAGGATAGCAAGGAAGGAAGATTACTTAATCCTAGGAATTTGATGAATAAGGGTAGCTATTAAGTATTCAAAAAGGGAATCTACAATTTAGTAGCTAGATACTTTTGGTCAAGTTTTGAACTTCATTAGTTTGATGACCTATCTATGGTATGTAATAAAAAAATAGTAGTAGTGACTTTAGAGCTGATGAGATGATTATATCAACTGGAATAATCTACTGGCTTGGATATCTCTAAAAATGTTTTTGCCAGCTTTGAAAACTAAAGGTGGAGACAGGAGTCATATCCAGGCTTCCTAGTAGACAGGTGTCGCAGTCAATCCTAGTGTTAGGATTCCTGGCTCCTGCCTAATTGCCCTGTCCCCTTGGGGGGTGGGTGTGAGGGTTAACATGCATTTGCCTCATTCTAGCAGAGGTTTAAGATCAAAGACTGATCTGGATCCTGGGCTGGTTCAAAGGTCCTGGTAAGTGGCCTCAGAACACTGCTCCCTCTGCCCATCCATCAACCCTGTGGGTAAAAACCAGTTAATTCCTTCTCTCCTATACTCTCCCTCATTCCACAATTGGTCTGGCAGTTCTGGAATCCCATTAAAGACTTCCATCTAGTCCTAGTGTGGTAGGTTTTCAGCTACTTTTACAATACCATGCTAACTTTTCTGTTTCTCTTTTTTTAATGTCAAGTCATAGATGGATATTAAAAAGGCCCTCACTTTTAACTCCAAGTTTACATAACTGAGAATAAGTTCATGTCACTCTGGGACATTTGAGAGCAATGTTAGTGAGTATAAGTGATCTCATTGCTTCATCTGAAAGAGGAATGACATTAGAATTTATTTTCAGGGGCTAGGGATGCAATTCAGAAAAAGAGGGCATACAGACACAATAAACACTGGGTTCTTCCCCAAAACCACACATACTAAAAATGTTACCTGTTGATATCAAAATTACTTAAATACTATGTAAAAAGGTTGTTACCTGAAATAGCACAGATGAGAGACAATTAAATGGGAAGAAATGCAGTTATGTATGAAAGAAAAGCACTGGAAAAGCAGATTAAGATGACAGAACTTCATAGCCATTAAAACTCAATGAACAGAGCAATGTCCTAGCATGGAAAACAGCAGGAGAAACAGGATAGGCAACAGCAAAGTCATGCTTTGACAGCATGGAGAATGAAGGAAGCGCAAGATACGTAGGCACAGCATGAAGATTATAATTATCCTTCCTAGGGTCACATCGCCTGATCAAGAGACACAGACAAAACAGCTAAAAATGAAAGAACACCACCAAGATACCTAACACGTCATACCTCTAACATGGTCATTTTATAATAAAAATATCATTGAGCCAGGCATATTGGCAAATGCGTATAACTCTGACACTCACGAAGTCTGAAAGATGACAAGTTTGAAACCAGCCTGGACAGTCAAAAGTCTGTCTCAAAAATAAAATCAGAGCTAGTGAGATAGCTCAGCAGGCAAGGTGTCTAGCTAGAAAACCTGTCAACTTGAGTTCAATCCCTGGATGCCTGCATGGTGGAAGGAGAGAAGAGACTTTTGAAAGTTGTCCTCTGACCTCCACCTGTGAGCATTGCATATATAAGTGCTCTCTCTCTCTCTCTCTCTCTCTCTCTCTCTCTCTCTCTCTCTCACACACACACACACACACAAATAAATAAAAAAAACCCAAAAAATATTATGGAAATATACACATAAAAATGTCCAAGCTATATACAATGTCTTTTTCATGTTATTTTAAAAAGAAAAACAATTATTCCTAATGTTTGCAAATTACAACAAATTATAAAAGTGTTCTTCAGACAGTCAAAATCCAAATGAAAAGAATTGTATGTGCTCACACCTAAATAAAGAAAAATGTCTAAAAAAATCCTTTTGGGGGAGCAGAAGAAGAGTATTTGAGGTAGAGTCTCACATAGGTCAAACCATGTACCTTAGGTGGTCCTCGTCTTATTACTGCCTTACTTCCCAAGTGCTGGGGTTAAAACTGTGTAAACATTCCTGTTAATTGTCAACTAATATATTATTAAAGCTGGGGATGGCAGGAACCTACATAATTCCACCACTAAGAACTGCTAAGGTAGGAAGATCATTGAAAAGTTGAGGCCTACTTGGGCTACATAGTAAGTTCAAGGCCCATCTTGTGTATATATATATATATATATATATATATATATATATATATATATAAAAGATATCCAATACACATTCAAGAAAGAAATGTAACAATATGAAGTGGTTCTTAAGAGGCCTTTAATAAATATAATTGGTTTTTCAAATTTGTGAACTTGAACAAATATGCTTTTGTAATTTAACATTCAGTATAATGGATAATAAAGTCTTTTGTAAACTTGAGTGATAGATTCAGGTTTGAAATCCATAAAGAAACAGAACAGATATTATCAGGAATATTAACAGTAAAGAAAAGAAGATATTCGGAGAATGAAATCAATTTTAAACAATACCTGACCTACATTAAAAGTATTTAAAAGAAAAATGTTTTTCAAAGCACGTGAAATTTTAATCAGTGGTTATTTAATTTCAATCAAGAAGTAAAAAATAAACAATGAAGCCAAAGATTTATATCTAGAATTAAAAATATTTTTGTTAATTTTTGGATACTGATACCAGTATAACTAACTTCAGTAGATCAAAGTAGAAGTCCCCCACCCTCCTTGTTTTGCTTTTTCTGTGTTCTTTTTGGCTTTTGGCTTTTTAAGACAGGGTCTTACTCTACAGGCTTGCTGGCCTATAACTTACAATGTAGGCTAGGATGACTTCAAATTTTTGGTAATCATTCTTTTCTGTGCCTCCTGAATGTTAGGATTACACACATGTGGCCAGTGTATCTTGAGTTCTTTTGTGTCTTGTTGACTATGAACATATTTGAGTAGTGCTCTACCAATTGAGCTATATGCCCAGCCCAACCTTGCACCTTAATACTTTGTAGTCACTTTTAAGATATTTATTGTAAGACATAAGCAATTCTCTATTGTGTAGCTTCCCATGTTGAAATTAATTAGCTTTATGAGATATGAAAACTAGTAAAAGCACTAAAGGGAGATTCAAGAGCAATCCACAAATAGCAGAAAACCAAAATATGGCATTAAATGAGCTAAATAAACATAATGAATTAATATTCAAAATAGTTTAACCATGCAATGAAAAGTCAATCAGAAAAGAATGAATTTCTAGCATGTGGCCTGACATGCATGAACAATAAGGATATTGTATGAAATGAAGTAAGCTAGACAGAAAAGGAAAATATGACTATAATTATATAAGGTACCATCAGAAATAATGTGAATTCAGAGAGAAAATAGACTAAACAGTACAAATAAAGTTGTACATGTGCTACACTAATATAATGGCAAACACAAGCAGTCTTAGTAGCTTTTCCATGAATCAAAAATTTTTCTTAAACAAATGATGACATTTGCTCTCCGAAGAGTTAATGTCTAAATAGGTTAGCACACATCATGATTTTTATGTGTGCTATTATGTTCTTCTGAAACCTGTGCTATATCAAAAAGCTATTTCAAGACACGGTATTGAAATACAATTGAATAGCCTAGACTCGTGTGCATTTTAAGGGAAACTTATTAATTTTGTTACGGTACTGTGGGTCAGATGCAGGGCCTTGCATGTACTAGGGAACTGTTTTTGACACCACAAACTATGTATCTTCGCTCCCAGGAAATTTCAAAGGCAACTATAAAATGGTTAAGAACACTAAGCTACTCTTTTTCCTCTTAGCAAGACAAAAGCAGAAGGATGAAACTTCCAAGTGTTATCTTGAGCTTTCAAAGAACAAACTCTTTCCTCTGCACTCTTGTCTAAACTTCCAAATTTTAAACATACTCTCCCCAATAGTCAAGACTTTCTACACCTACATGATTCCTAGTTGCTTGGATCCCATTTACAGATCCTATTGTTTTTTGGTTCTGAAATAAATGCAAATATTTTCAGTTCTTAAAAATAACAATACTTCATTGCAAATTAAAATATGTTGAGTGCAGGGTTAAGTACTACATACCTGTAATCTAAACATTTCTGGGGGGATGGTAAGGCGCTTGAGTTATATCGGAAATCCCAATATTTGCGAGGTAGATAACAGGGAGAATTCTCTCCTTCCACCATGTGGGTTCTGGGGAAGGAACTCAGTTGTCAGGCTTGGTGGCAATTTGCCTTTACTTACGACATTATCTTAATGGCCCAATTTGAAAAAAATTTGAAAAAATTAAACAATAAAAGGAAAAAATTTATTTTGAGACTTCATGAAAAATGTTGCATATGATCAAAATTACAACTTTAACAAGAATGCAAAGTAAACAAAATCAAAATAGCCAGTATTTAGAATTTAAGCTCTTAAAATTATTTCATGGCACTTTTTACCAATTCTGTTGTAATATCAAAAGTTCGTAACAAGAGAAGATCTTCTAATGTTAGCTGAATTACTTGATCACATGAGTCTGGTAATAAAATCCCCAAGGGTCCAATGCTACAGTTTTTTCTTTCCAGTCTAGATTTTAATATCATCTAGTTTAGAATACTTTCCTATATACCTTGTACTTCTTATTATACTTTCCCTCATTTCCCCCAAGAAATCTGCAACTGCTACTACTTGAAAGAAACATTTGCTCACTATTCATGATGTAAAAGACATTTAACATACACAAGTTGAATAAAAAAGTAAATGAAGGGTTGAAGCTCAGGTGGTGGTGTTTGCCTAACATACAAAGTCCTGGGTTTGATCATCACCACATAAAACCTAATATGACCAGGCTGGGATACATGAGATCTTGTTTCAAAAACAAAACAAAACTAACAAAGTACAGGTATGGTGACTGCAGTCCCATGTATCTGGGAAGTTGAGGCAAGGAAGACCAGAGACCAGTTGAAATCCTATATCAAAAACAAAAGAAAAGGTCAGCAAACAAAAATATTTTATCAAGGATAATGAGTAACAATAGCTATGTTTATGACTAAAAAGAGAGAAGGGGAAAGAGGTATAGTTTAGTAGAACACTTGTCTAAGGAGGACCTCTGAAGTTCCAGGCCAGCTAGGACTACATAGAAAAAGTCTGCCTCAAAACACTACCAGTGTGGTAACCCAGGCACAGTAGTACACACCTGCAAATCTAGCAAAGAGAGCTGAAAAGGTAGGATGTTGGAGAGTTTGATAGAGACTCTGTTTCAGAGAGAGAGAGAGAGAGAGAGAGAGAGAGAGAGAGAGAGAGAGAGAAGGAAGAAAGAAATAAAGAGAGCAAAAAGGCCAGCCTCACATAATTGTGGTGATGTGTGCCTACAATCCCAGCACTCAGTGGAGGATCAGGAGTTTAGGTTATCTATCCTTGGCTACAAAGGGTACCATATTGGGGTACATGATACTTGGGCACTTAAAATTCCTGGGGGGGGGGAAGGTGTATTGACAAGGACTAAAGAAAATAAACAAAACCCTGTACCCAGTGACTAGGCTGATAGACTGATTAAAATTTCAATGCTGTGGAAGAAGAATTGGAATGTTACAGGTTCAGAGCCTAATTAGTTTATCTTGTGTGATTTTTAACTGCCTAAACAGCTATTTCTTGCCCCCTCCTCTGTGTCTGATCTAACATCCTGTGACTATCAGGTAAAATCTTTTGAAATGTATTAATTTAGCAGACCATTAGCTACCACCAACCAAAAAGCTAACAAAGTCCTCAACATCTAAGGCCTATGCTAAAGATTTCCCCACTTTGTTATAAAGTCTACCTGATGTTTCAACCAATGTATCTGAAGTGACTTGATTTGCAGTTTTCTTTGTTCTACTGCTATAAAACTTCCAAAAGCCTGTTATTACAGTGGAACAAATGGATTTTGGGGCAACCTGAATCTGTTACTGACCCACAGTCACTTATATTTGGCTCCCCAATAAAATACATCTTATCCTTTTGAGGTGATAATTTGGATTTTTTTCCATCTACAAACCATCTCAAAATAAAGATTAAGAAATAAAACTGAGAGTAAGTAAGAAATAAAACTGAGAGTAAATAAGAAGTAAAACTGAGAGTAAGTCTGTTTCTTATCCACTGTGTTTACACAAACAAAAAGCTATAAGCACTATACTATGGTGTGCACATTTCAACACTTTTGATTCAACTAGGAAAATTCATCAAGAAGATCATAATACCTACTTAAATCTTTGAGGGAGGAGGGCGCCAATATCTGAATCTGATTATACCCAGATACTACAGTCAACCAATAGCCTGTTATTTAAGAGTTACTTTTTAAATACTGACTAAACTGATGTGAAACCATAACAAAATTTTAATGATTCCTTTTTCTTTCTTGAAAGTATAGTGGAGAATGAAGGCTAAAGATCTCTACTCTAGCTCAGTGGCAGAGAGAGCTTGCCTAGCATGCACAAACACACAGCAAGTTGGGATCAATCCCTTGCACCTCCATCCCACTCAGCACCCCCACACATATACAAGCCAGTAATGAATGAGATCAGGTTTGGAGGTTTCGTTTGTTAAAATGGGAATTTAATATGTATCCTGACTGGGCTGGAACTCTTTATGAAGCAGAGATGAACTTAAAAGGAGGAGTAGGAAAACACTGCTGATACAGCCAGGACTCCGGGTTAATAAGCATCCTTACTGTTTTTGAAAATATAGAAGAAAATAAAAAAGACTTGTTTTTCTAAATTGACCAGAGCAATCTGGACCACCCAGGATTAGGCATGCCAGCCTACTGGAAACAATAGGACGTAAGGAAATGAGAACTTGACCCTCATAAGAAGAGAACAGGCTAACTGCCTGTGTCACCTCATGACAAAGCTGCTAATTAAGGATTTAAAGCTACCAAAGGCAATGCTGTGAAGCACCTGGCATATTGTTAGTGCCCAGATAGTAGTAATCTTTCAGGCTTTGGTAGGTTTTACAGTCTTTGTTCCAGTTACTCCACATTGTTCTAAGAAAGACACGTGCAAGTGTTGCCAAGTTCCAAGAAAACTTTATGTATGTTTGTTGAAACCAAAAGTTGAATTTATAATCATTTCCTTTTGTCATGAAATAAAATATTGCTTTTACAATCAATAAAGAAATGTAAACACCTTTCTTTGCCTATAGGCTATACAAAAAACCCATAGATCACATTGCTGAACTGAAAGGATGTACGGATGATCACACACTTTTCTTTTTCTAAATTATATTTAAAACAATGCAGCAGCTATATATGTATATATATACATATATATACATATATATATGTATTTAGAAACTTCTGTTGTTAAAAAGATGCCCCTACTCTTCACCTGAACCTACAAAGAAGCTAAGGGATTAAAAAAAGCCATAGCTGTTACCTTCCTTTGAGATTAGGTTTGTTAATCATTCTAAAGCCCATTCATCTAAAACCTGGATGCAAGTAAACTATCTCATCCATTGAAAGCAGAAAGTTAGAGTAACTAAGATATTTCACTGTCAAATTTTACAACTCCTAAACCAGACCCCAGAAGAGGCGCCTGAAAGTCTCTGATCATTGTTCTAAACTAGCAGCTACCTTAGATTACCGGAAAAGCAAAAGCCTGGGGCACAGATGGTCCCAAGAGGATCATCCCCCCCTAAGCAATTCAAGGAACCAACAGTCCTTTCAATACCATCCCCTCAAGCAATAAGGACTTGCTTGATAAGGACCACCTAGCAGAAACAGCACTAAGATAATGACCAACCAGACAGCAATTTTATAACTCTCCTGGTAGAGGTGGAGATAGTCTGAAAAGACACACTTGGGCTCCTCTCTTTGTCTACCAAACTATGAAACAATAGAATGGATTCTAAAGAACTAAAATTTCCCCAGGAATCCCAGGGTGAGAGAGAAAAAGACTACCCTCTTAGCTTTGACATCTTAAGTTAACACATAAAAATATATGTGGCTTTTGTTTTCCTTCACCTCTCTTTGTTCCTGAGTCTCAGATATGCTAGGAAAGCCTGGAAGTCCTTTCTGTAGCCTAACCTGGTTTTGCTAGGATTATAACTTTATGCATGTAGGCAAGCATGACACCAACTGAGCTATCTCCCCAAGCCCTTTGTTTATCTTTTCTATAAAAGGACTGCTCTCCCCATTTGACCAAAGTGTAAAATAAACTCAATTTTCCTTTATCAGTTTCTTTCCTTATTTCTTTGAAGATACAATGGGTAAATGACCAAAAAAAGTATAAAATCATAATGAGTCCATGACTTTATGTTTTACCTCAAAAAAATCTAATAAAAAAAGATCCCCTTACAAAGTGCCCTCCACAACAGTTTGATCAAGACTGCTTAATTCTACATATCTTCCACTGCCCCTACTCTTCCATATCAATGCCTCAACATGGGCAAGACCAGACATATTAGAACTCCAGGAGTCAACCTCTAGCCTAGGAGTCTAGTTATGTCTTCACCGTCTTAACAATTTTGTGAATATAATTCAGTATAATGAATGCACTTACATTATTAGACAACCATTCTCCTGATACTTTTGGTTTATAAAACTAAGAGTACCCCAGGAAACAACTCAATTTAAACGCCCCCCCATATTCTGTTTTGTTTCTATCAATTTCATCATGTACCCTTTGGAGGGATCCTATGCCACTGTTTTAGATCAAACGTGCTGCACAGCTTTAGTGTATTTAGATACACAGAAGTGAACATGTTAAGGATTTCATACTTCGAAGTTGCTTTAGGTTCAAAACATTAAGAAATATTCATCTGCTGGACAGTCATATGTATATCCTCAGCCATGACATCTGTCAACACACATGATCAGCATCTATGAATTCCTACTTAGTATGAAGTCACAGAAAATGTTCTGTTGCACCAAATCAAAAAACACCCGAGGGGCGAGTGTGCCTATCATGACCTAAAGTGAAAAGATCTAATCAAAAGAAGTGAAGTGGATAAAGCAATTGTTTTCATTCCCAGGGATTTGAATCATAGAAAGAAGAATAAGACATATGCTGACATAAGTCAAGCAGAAAGTCCACACAAAATAAAAGTTTGAAGTATGTAAGATGAAACTGTTTAGAAGCAGAAACAAAGCGTGAACAAATGAGAAAGCATGATCAAGACAAGCAGAAACACTATTAATGCAAAGGTCTAATGATTCTTAGAAGAGTAAAATCTTTGGATAACATTGTGAAATATTTATGAAAGGCAGAATACAAAGAGAAAATTAACAGAGCACAAGAAGGAAAAGAAGCCTCATCTTGAAAGTTTGCCTTTCTAGCTAAGAATCAAGAAACTTTAACCCATCTGATAAAGCCAAAATTGCCTGCAGAGATTACTAGTGTTTCTCTAAAGACACCTAGAGCAAGGATTTTAAAAAACCTGAACTATGCTTAGAGTCAGAATGTTTATAAACATGAGTTTTACTATATTAGCACTCTCCTCATCCTTAAATCTAAACCTTATAATTTCATTTCCAAAAGAAAACTCTGAAATACGAAAAATAAGTAAACCAACTCATAATCTTTCACTCGACTTCTAAACTTTAAAGTTTACGATTTCTTAATCTTTAAACCTTGTTGTGAAATACATTCTCTGAAAAACACTACATACATATATGGACTGTGAAATGGCTCAGCAGGGACCTGCAGGCAAACCTGGAGCCAACATGGTATGGCAAGCATGCACTGTTGCCTACTCTGTCTCCCTCTCCCTCAGTTCCCCTCTCTCTTTTCAAATATATTTTTTAAAGCAAGAGGATCATACATATAGCTGTTGTTGTAAAGACAATTACGCGTGACTCTGGAGAAGCCTACAGCAGGATCTTGAGATTGTGTACTGTACCCTGTATTGACTGCCTAATATTTAATAAACTCACTAATTATTTTCTGCAATACAGTCAAGGATCCAGCTTTACCTGAATAGGAAGTTTCTAAGGGGAAAGGGGACTCCTCAGACTTCTCTCTGGTGGCTGTGTTTGTGCTCAACTCTCTTTGCTGTCTCTAACTTGGGGACATTGGGAGGGGACTGGCCATGACTAATGAGAGAAGTGTAAGATATCCAGCAACTGGGCACGCAATCCCTTCCAGAAGAAAAGGGAAATATATCAATCTTCACTTGAAGGAGACATCTGGGGTACAGTAATAAAAATTATACATGCAGATGTTAGATTGAGAGGGCACCACCTCCCCCCAAGTGGTAGAAGAGCTAAGAAGCCCCTGCTGTGCCAAGGAAGCAAGTCCTCCCCTTCTACCCTTTGGTGCCAAGTAAAAAGATTCATCTATAAGGAGACTCTAGTCTCCTGCAGAGGAAGCAGCAACATGTAAACAATGTTCTTCCTGTTCTTTGCTGCTCAGCTATTAAACAACTTTTACACCCAAACTGGGTGACTAGATCATAGTCTCCTTTGTTCGGAGATTTTGTTGGGGGGACTTTGTTGGGGGAGGGCTTTGCAGAATTCTGAGGCTTTTGTATGTAGTGGCTATGTATCAGTAATGAAGCCTACCTCCCCCTCTCTCCAAGGCTTGCTTTATATTGCTCTTCAGTTCTGGTCCTGAGACTCTCTCTTAATGAAGCTTATTCTAACATCTCAGCTTCTTTTTTCTGATGAACCAATTTTTGTTTGAATGGAAGTGATATGAAAAACTCAGGAACTCATAATGTTAAGAAAACCAGTTGAAACAGAATAGGACCATTTTAATATTGTGCCAAATTACAAATCTAGTTGAAAAACTAAGCCCCATACCAGTGACTGCTTACTATAAACCAGCTAGTTGTTTGTAAATGAAAGAAAACTTTTTCAGGCACTATGAGATTACTCATGGGTAAGGTGCCTCCTCACAAACCTGGCAACCTGAATGAATTCAATTCATAGAATCCCACATGGTAGAAGGAAAGAAATGATTTCTGAAAGTTGTTTTCTGACCTCCACTTGCATACCATGGCATGCATGTGCATGTCTTCTCTTTTGTTCTCTCTCCCTCTCTCCCTCCCTCCCTCTTTCCCTCTCTCCTACTCTCCTTCCCTCCCTCTCAAATAAATATTTTTTTTTTGAGAGAAAGAAAACTTTTTTCAGGGAGATTAAAGAATTGCTAAAATTTTTGACATTTGCTTAAATCCTCTACTTATGCAAAAGAGCTCTGACAACCAACTTCTAATTAGATTATTGAGAAATACTAGATATCATGCATTTAAAATACCTGAAGTGAGTTAGCTGTGGCATGCCTATAATCTAGAAGGCGACAGGAGGTCTATAAGTTTCTGGCCACCTTGAACTTCATAGTAAAACCCTCTCTCAAGACAAGGATTACAATAGGGCCTACAGTGCAGACCTGCCACTAATTCTTCTACTTAGGAGGCTGAGTACTACAAGACCAGCCTGGGCAATTTAGGGGGATCTATCTTAATATAAAATAAGGTTTGGTTATATAGCTCAGTAGAAGAATTATTTATCTCAAGGTTCTATGTTTAATTCAAAGTGGGCTGGGACACATGCAGCTCAGTCAGTAGTAGAGAACTTAAGAACTTGCCTTAAGTGGTTAGGCAGATTATATGAAAAAGTAAAACATGCTGATATACAATATGGTCCTACCATTATTTGTCCAAAGTAGAAACAAGACTCTAAGATGTACCCTTTCTTTTTCTTCTTTCTTCCCTCTACCCCACCCCTTCTCTGCTGTGTTGGATTTACAGATATGGGACAAGTGTTCAATCTTTGAGGAAACAAAAATTAATACCTAGATTTTGCCAGGTGTGGTAACCCCAGCAAAGGGAAGAAGATAAGGTTACCCTTAGGTACCCTGGGCTACCTAAGACTTGATCTCAAAACTCAAAAACAATCTAGATCTTCAGAAAAAGAAAATCTTTTTCACTTTTAAATATTCACTTGGCTTAAGGAAATATTATATAGCTAAAAGAGACCTACCATCTACACAAAAGGATTGGATTTAAACCAAGGGATAGCAACTTGTTCATAGCTTTTCACTCAAACCTGGTAAAGTTTTCTAAATCATGGTTAAAAATATATATTAGACAAAAGACAAACACACACAGCTGGGACCAAAACAAAAACATAAAAACAAGCAAACAAACAAATAAAAAACTTAATCTTTTACCCAACAAAGGCAACTCTAACCATTTTTCTGATCTACATAGCAACAATTGATTCTTGCCTAGTTTATTTCATTCAATTTATATAACCAGATTCAAAACTTTAGTACAGTTTTACTCTCTGCCCAAAGGAAACTGCCAAGCCCCAAGCTGAGTTAAACAGGTACACACACTTATTTCATAACATGAAAAAGCAGGAACATTACAATTATTGAAAAGCAGAAACTACGAGATTTTCAAAACATTTATACACAGATTCTGTTGTGAAGCATTCAAAACCTTGAGACCATTGAGGCTCCTTGTACAGTCTCAGAAACCCCAGCAAACTCACATTCGCCTTTCCAATGGATAACAATTTACAGCAGTCAAGTAGTGAAAGGGCCTTTTCCTTTAGATGAATAAAGTACATTACAGTTGAGCACAATCCCAAATGCTCCCTAACATTTTTTTTTAAATGATCACTTGTCCTTCAGACACATGTGCATTTGTATGTTTAGAATTTAAGTCTATTTTCTTGTGATGTCTGTACCAAAACTGGATAAATGAAAGAATAACAAGAATAAAAACACCCCAAAAAATGATTTTCAAGGAAAAAGGAGAGTGAATACCAGAACCATTTTACACATTTACCCCATCTGGCTCCTTCAGGCATTTGCAATTGCAACCCCTGAAACAAAGGATGGGAAAAGTAAGTCAGTTGTTAATGGATACATTGCACCCTTAAGAAACAAGCAGAGTACAAGCAGAGATTGGGTGAAATCACATTAATCAAAGAACACAAAAGTGAGGATCAATAAACATCAATAAACTGTGTTGTTTATGTATAACTACCTCAATTGGAATAGCAATCAGCTAGCAAAGGGCACCAAGCAGAAAAGATACATCGCAGCAAGCCCACACAGCACAAAGATGAGGCCATGAGGGCCAAAAGGAAGCAAAAGTTATGAGAAAGGTGAAGCAGTAGGAAGAAAGCAGAACTATGCATTAGCTGGAAATATGAGCTAGAGAAAAACTGAAGTAGATAATAAATGCTAATACCTAACATGAGAAATTATGAGGCACAAGCACTAAACAGACAGATAGAGCTAGCTCAGCTACATAAATGGCACAGCCCTAACATGAAGGTGCCATCCTACTGCTGAGTGTTTCAGCGCTCCTCGGGACCCAGTTACCATCCCTAAATTGCATACCATATTTAGGCTCCTTCTATTAGGAATTGCTTTTGACCCCAGATGCCATTACTTCCCCATGGGCACCTTACAGCAATCTATCATTAGATGAGCTCGAGAGAATTTATTCCTAGGAATCACAAGTGCCTAACTAATATGAGGAAATGGAACACAGTCAGCAATGGTGGCTCACACCTATAATCCTAGCACTCAGGAGGCTGAGGCAGATGGATTACACTGAGTTCCAGACCAGGTTATTGAACCAGGCCCTACCTAAAACAAAAAACAAAACAAACAAAAAAAGGCGAGATGGCTCAGTGGTACCTACTGCACAAGCCTAAGGATCTACATTCAGTCCCTGGAATCCACATGGTGGAAGGAGAGAACTGACTCCACTAAGTTGTCTACTGTTTTCTGCACGTGTACAGTGTGACAAACGCACACATATAGATACACACATATAGATACACATATAATAATACATTTTGGAAAACAAAATGAAACAAAAACAAAAAGCAAAACTGAGCAGAAAATACTCAGTAGGAATTAGCTCCAAGCTTCTGGAGAATCCTCTGTTCTGAAGATATATTATAGCCTGGCCTGTGAACTTGGAACACATACCCACTAAGAGGGGCATGGTGGTACATGCTGAAAATCCCAGCACCTGGGAGGCAGAGGGAGAAGAACTGCAAGTTGGAAGCCAGCAGGGGCTTCAGGGTGAGCTTCAGGACAGGGCTATACAATATTAAGGTTCTTTAAAAAAGAAAAGACATAAAAAGTTGATTATAGGCTGGCAAGATGACATTGAGTAAAGACATCTGTGCCCAAATATGTCAACCTGAGTTCAATTACTACGGCCCATATAATGGGAGGAGAAAAGTAATTTCCAAATGTTGTCCTCTGCACAAGCAGTGTTATCTATGTCTATTTGATCCTTTTCTCAAAAAATATGTATAAACAAGAAAGAAAAAAGAAAAGGCCGGGCATGAATGATGGTGTATGTCTATAATCCTGGTACTTCATGAGGCAGGAAGATCAGGAAGAGTTGGAGGCCCACATGGGTTACAAATGAGTTTAAGGCCATCCTGTACAAACTGAATTTCAAAGAGAAAGAAAAGCAAAATGAAACAAATCAAAAACAAATCTAAATTATACTCACTAGAAGGTGCATCTTTGGGAGTCATAGTAAGTGCAGAAGCAAGCTGTTTTAAAGTGCTAAACCAGATATAATTAAAAATAATGTCACTGCTACCAATGCCTAAAATATATCTAAGGGAAAATTGTGCTGAAAACTAACTTGGCTACGAAAGCACTGTGACTGATTATGGAACCTGTAAACTAATAACTAATCAAACCAAAGGAAAAGAATAGGTAGAAGATCGCACCCATGGATATGCATTGTCATGACATGAAAGCTGTCCCAAACAAGAATAAGGAGAGAAAATTAGACTCAGTCTAAAATTGGGGATAACAAAGGCCGGAAGAATAAGTTAGAGACAGAGCACTTGTCTAGCATGCGTGAGGCTTTGGGTTCACTCTGAGAAGGAAGAAAGGAAGAAGGGAGGGAGGGAGGGAGGGAGAAAGGGAGGGAGGGAGGGAGGAAGAAATCCGAATAGGATAAGAGGGAAGAAAGAAGAGAGGGTAGACAGACGTGACAAGTGTGGTGTGCATCTGTGATCCCAGAATGTAGGAGGCAGAGACAGGGAGATCAGGAGTTCAAGGTTAGTCTCGGCTACAGAGTAGCCAGGGCTCCATGACAATCTGTCTTAAAAATAAAACACGGAAGAACAAGGTAACAAAATGTTAGTTAATGAGTAAATGCACACAACATTTGGAATATACTCACTAGAAGTATATTTTAGTATACTATACTCACTAGTGAGTGTATTTTAGTATATTATACTCACTAGTGAGTATAATTTAGTATAATTTAGAACATGCCACAGCCTATGGAATAATCAATTTGCACAGGAATAACTTAAGAGCCACAAAAAGCAGAAGTCATCTATATACGAGCAGTGGGTAAAGGGAAGAGGAGGAAGCCAATTAGCAGCAGGAAGAAAACAAGGATATTCTAGAAGAGGGTCCCAGAATCATCTGTGAGACCAACGAGCTCCAAAGACAGTCAGGAATGATGATACTTCTGGCTACTCTATGACTGTGTGCCTTTCAGTTAGCAATTAAATGAATATTGATTATACTTAAATTAAATGAATTATACTTAAATTAAGTGAATTATACTTAAATTAAATTAAATGAGTTATACTTAAATGAATTATACATAAATTAAATTAATATTTATTATACTTATGTTATACTTATATTGATTATACTTATGTTAGGCTAAAGCAATTTTCAATTACACACAGGGAAGAAAGACAGAGCATAAAGCAAGCAATAGGGGAAAATGTCCCCAGACCTGTCATATAGTAACTGCTATCACTCAGGTCTCAGGAAACTTCACAACCCACAAACCATCATTCTCAATTTAATGACAATAGAGCAACAAGACCTAAAGCACAAAGTCTGTAGAAAGATGAGGGTAGAAAAGAAAAGGCCATGTCTACAGGTCACAAGACTCAAGTGATGAGTGAGAGAAAAAACAAACAAGTATTAAGGAGCCAAAAGTAAAGGAAGATAGTACAAGAAAGCCAGTCTTCAGTAAAAGCAAGCTGACATGCTCAGGGAACCATGAAAGATAAGCTACAACACAGCGAAGATATGACACTAGAGATAAGTTACACGGTCTTCTAAGAATGCATCCCGATGAGCCTATTTTTTACATTGAAATCATAGGAACATAGGCACTTGGAATTAGTTATATTAAAGCACCAAGGCAAATATCTGAACAAATTACTGCTGTACTAACACATGATACTAAGAACCCAAAGCACCAATGTTCTGAAAAACTTTAAAACTGTGAAATATGCACACAGGAATCAATAGCATAGACTAGAAGGAAAAAAAAAAAGAATAAAAAACACCCCAGTGGGGCATGGTGGCATCTATAAACTGTATAAACCTGGCACTTGGAACAATGAGACATGAGAATCAATGTGCGTTAGAGGGCAACCTGGGCTACACAGTGAGTTCCAGGGTAACCTACATGAAACTGTCTCCAAAAAAAAAAAAAAAAAAAAAACCACTCCAAAAGGTTACCAGAAAGAATCCGAAGCAACATTAGCAACTATAAAAACAGAAGTTAATGTCATAAAGCAGGTATTGGCAAACTGCAGTCTACAAACAGAGCTCACTAGCACTTTGATAAATGGTTTTGTTGGAACACAAATGTATCACCTCTATTTGTTTTCAAACTACAATGGCAGAACCTATATGGTCCTTAAAGCTTAAACTATAATCAGGCCAAATATGAAAAGAGTTTGCCAATTCCCAGTGGGAAGGGAGCATAAACTGGTGGTAGCAAAACTGAGAAGACATTCAGGAGGGCTGAGAAAATACAGAATACATGTTAAAAGCAGAGCAATGGGGCAAAGCAGATGGCTCAGCCTGTAAAGGCGCTGCGTGCAAACCTGATGGTCTGAAATCAATTCCTGGAGCCCAAATGGTAGAGGAAGAGAGTTGACTCTCAGAAAGCTGTCCCCTGACACATGGTCCGTGGAACACATGCACCTGCTCTTGTGCACTCTCTTTCATTCTCCCTCCCTCTCAAATAAGAATATTTTGAAATATTGTATAGTAAAATAAGGTTAACAAATACCCTTACCACAACCACCCAAACCCCAATGTGCTGGACATTAAGAAAAACAATCATACATCATATGCTGGAGATCCACACTGGGAAAGTTTTGCAACAGAAAAAAAAAAAAAAGATAAACCAGGCATAGTGAAACTTGCTTATAACCCCAGCTACGTGGGGAATCAAAGAAATATCTGGGTTGCCAAGTGAGTTCAAGATCAGTCTGGGCAACCTGTCTCAAAATGAAAGGTTAAAAGCAAAAACAGCAGAATATATGGCTCAGTGGTAGACTGCCTACATAGCATGCACAAGGTGTTAGGTTCAATCTTTAGCAACACATACATACAACACACAGTGATTAATAAAAACTACACATAAGGCTGGGGATTTGACTCAGTTGGTAGGGTTCTATGCCTGGCATGCATGGAGTTCTGGCTTTGATCTCTAACACCACAAAAAAACAGGCATATAATCCCAACATTAGAAAGGTAGAAGCAGGAATATCAGAAGTTCAAGTTCAACAAGACAACTCTGCCAGTAATGAAAGGCATTTCCACCCAAACCTGGTGACCTGACTTGGATACCCAGAGTCTACTTGGTGGAAGGAGAAAATTGATTCCAGCAAGTTGTCCTCTGAACTCCATATGTACCCACCCCAACACACACAAAATTAAAAAAAAATTTTTTTAAGTAGTTCCAAGTCATCCTTCATTACACATCAAGTTTGAGGCCAGCCTGGTCTACTTAATACATTGTCTCAAAATGACAAAACAAAAATTTTAAAACACACACAAAGAAAAAGGAAGGGAAAAAACATAAACAAATTGTGAACTACATGAAATTATACTCATCTTCAACTTATGGAAAATAAGCAAAAGCTAGGCATAATAGTGGCATATTCCTGTAATCCCAGTACTTGGTAGGCTAACACCAGCCTAGACTACACAGAAAATTCTTCTTTGAAGGAAAAAAGTAAACAATAAGCCATAAAAAAGAATATCTGAGTTGCCAAAAAAGAATATTTGTATGCCAAATTCAGCAAAATATCTGAAACATGAAATTAATTTAGTGTAGGACCAAGCATGGTAGCTCAAACCTTAATCCCAGCACTCAGATGACCAAAGCAAGAAGATTGGCATGAGTTTTTGGCCAGTCTGAGCTATAAAGGAAAATCCAGGACAGCCTAGATTACAGAGTGAGACCCTGAATTAAAAAACAAATAAACCCTATGACACTGAGTCTCACTAGGGTGGAGAACTCAGAGGGAGGTTTGGCATTCACACAAAAGGATGCTCCAGGTGATGGGAAGGAGGAAGGGGGAGGCATTGGGAGAGGGGAGGGAGGAAAGGGGGTGAAAGGAAGGGGGGAAGGAGGAGAGTACAAGGGGGGACCGGGGAGGGGAGAGGGAGGGAGAGGACAAGGGTATCTATTGAGCTTGTATGATAGGAAAAAAAATAAAATGTAGGAGAACAAAAAGACTAAAATTTAGCCAGTCAAATACTGCAAAAAATATATAAAAATAAATAAATAAATAAATAAACAAACTACAACTCCATGTAAGAAACTCAAACTCAGCATGCCTGAGGCCTTCTCTAAGTTAGACTCTCAGTACTGAAAGAGAGAGGGGGGGGGGAAGGGAGGAAGGGAGGGAGGGAGAAAGGAAAGCTCAAAACTAAGATCTAAAAAAACCATTCTTACTTATTAGGAATCAAAGAAATACAAAGCAAAATACTGGCAAAACAGTAAATTTGGGAGGGTATTTTTTTGAGAACAGGGTCTCACACTATAGTACAGGCAGGCCTCTAGCTTGCAGCAATGCTCCTGCCTCAGCATCCCAAGTGCTGGGATTACAGGTGTGAACCATCACACCCATTTAAAATTCATGATTTCTCAAAAACCTGGATATAGTGTATTAGTGTGAATGTGGAAAAATTGTTGCTCAAAAAAAAATCACTAGAAGGATTGTACATTATTCAATCTTAAGAAATAAGAATGGATAGTTAATAATGTACCTACAAGGATATTCACTGTAGCAGTATTTACACACAATTAAGAAACGAGTATGGGCTAGGGGCTTTTGTTCAATGGGACTTAAATTACAAAACTGCAAATGGAGGTTGGGGGAGTCACAACAATCCAAAGTCTAAATATTAGATGCAAATTACATTTCAAATTTATAAAGTAGTATGCAATTAAAGCATATTTAATGGCATGACTTGTGTTGGGAGAGCTGCTTAGTTTAAAAGAACAGTCATTTCGTTAATGACTATCAACAAATGATAAAAACTGTCAATTCCCCCCACCCAAAATTCAACACTGAACCTAGAAGTAAAATACTAATGAATTAGACAGAAAACAAAATTTTAAATAACTAACTCAATTCAAAATCCTTGAGATATAGGAATTTCCTTTCCTTCCCTACCCCCGCCTCCTGGAGAAATAAGTCTGGTTCACTCTTAGGAAAACTATCAAATATAAATATAACAAAATGGTCAAAGAAAAAAAAGTGGGGTTTTTTCCCTTCCTTTCTTCTTCAAGTCCTCCCGCTTCTTTTCTTTCTTGTTTTTGTTGAGACATGGTCTGGCTGAGCAGCTCTACTTAACCTGGTAACTTGTTATGCCGCCAGGCTGGCCTTGAATTTGACAATTCTCCCTCAATCTCACAAGTGCAGGGATTATAACCATGCAACACCATGCCTGCCATGTTTACTTTCACATTCAATAATCACTTACCCAATTGCGTGAGATACCTGTTCCTTTATCCACAGCTTTTGAGAGATCAACGGCAACATTCATGCTTTCAAATCCTGAAAGTCAAATTTAAAGATTGACACAGCAAATTACTAAAAGCACAGCCTTCTCATGGATCTGGACAGTGATGACACCAAAGTCGCTTTTGCGACTTTAGACTCATTGGCAAGCTCGAGTAAGGCAGAAGACATACTACTGGAGAAGGTGAACATCAGAGCTGATAACATAAGGATAATACATAAAATAAAGACACGGTCCCTTTTTGTGTTTTAGATGTCAGGGACCGACTCTCCAGCCTCATGAATGCTCGGCAAGTGCTTTATCACTGATCTATATGCCCAGAACCCCTACCCCCTTTTTTACTGTTTTATTTTAAATAGGACCTCACTAAATGGCCAAGCTATCTTTTGAACCCTTCTGCATCAGCTCCCAAATAGCTGGCATTACAAATCTGAGTCACCATGCCTAGCAACGATTTCACTTCTAATCCAGGCAAAGATAGACCAATGGCAAAGATGAGATCCCTTTACAGGAATAGGATTAACATGTTCCCTTATAAGCACAATGGCCAATTCAGAAAACTTTCTGGAGTCAGGTGTAATGGTTTCACATCTACAATCCCAGCATTTGGGAGGCTGAAGCAGAAAGATGAATATGAGTTTGAGGTAAGCAAAGCGAAGCTGTTTCAAAAACCAAAAACAAGGTCAAGGAGATAGCTCAACCGAGAGCAAAGGCATCTGACCACAAACCAGGTAACTTGAGTCCAATCCCTAATCCTCAAGGCCCACAAGGTAAAAGGAGAAAATTTATGTCACAAAGTTATCTTTTGACCTCCACATGGTTCTCTCTTTAATAAATACATTTTTAAAAGATACAGATTTTCTAACTTTAGATCAAGCATGTAAATCTTATGATTCTAAAGTCTGTGTGTATAGCATGTACATACAGCAGTGGACAACATGCTATGATAGCCTGTGTCCCAATCAGCCTACTATCTATTTGTTTAAACCAAATTCTGTCCATTTATTTTGATACTGCTTATGGTTGCTTCTCTGCTACAACACAGCTTAGCAGAACCCAAAAAATTAAAAATTAAAAAACAAAAAAACCCCTCCTGATTCAATGGTCTAATTTTTTTGAACATAAGGACCTTCCTATTTACAATATAAAGCTGTCACCTGCCTTGAAAAGACTAAGACACAAACATGGGTCATAGAGAATGGATATACAATTGCAATTGAAAGAAAGAAGTAGAATAACAAAAACTGCAGGCCAGTGAGATAGCTCACTGAATAAGGTTCCTGGTAGCAAGCCTGGTGATCTGAGTTTGATCACTGAAAGCTTGTGTGGTAGGAGAAAACTGACTCCTAAAAGTTGTCATTTGACTTCTACTAATACACACACCTTCTCGCTAGAAAAGGAAAGGAAAAAGGGAAGGGAAGGAGGAAGGGAAGGGGGAGGGGAGGGAAGGGAAGAGGAAGGAAGGGGAAAGGGGAGGAAAGGGCAGAGGAGAAGGGGGAAGGGAGGAAGGGGGAGGGGAAGGGGAGGGGAAGGGAGGGAGGGAAGGGAGGGAGGGGACGGGGAGGGAAGAGGAAGGGGAGGGGAAGGGGAAAGGGGAGGGAAGGGGAAAGGGGAGGGAGAGTGAAGGGGAAGAGGAGTGAAGGGGAAGAGGAGGGAAGTGGAAAGGGGAAGGGGAGGGAAGGGAAGGGAAGGGAAAGGGGGAAGGGAAGGGAAGGGGAAGAAGGGGGAAGAAGGGAAGAAAAGGGAAGAAAGGGGAAGAAAGAAGGGGGAAGAAAGGGGAAGAAGGAAGGGGGAAGAAAGGAGAAGAAGGAAGGGAGAAGAAAGGGGAAGAGGGAAAGGAAAAAAAGGGAAAAGGGAAAAGAAAAGGAGAAAAGGAAAAAAGGGAAAAGGAAAAAGGAAAGAAAAAAGGGAAAGGAAGGAAAAGGGAAGGGAAGGGAGAAAAGAGAAAGGGAGAAAAGAGAAAGGGAGAAAAGGGAAAGGGGAAAAAAGGGAAAGGGGAAAGGGAAAGAAAAGAAGGAAAAAGGAAAGGGAAAAAGTAAAAGAAAAGGAAAAGGAAAAGGAAAAAGAAAAAGAAAAAAAGGGGATGGGGCTGGAGAGATGGCTTAAAGGTTAAGACAAACTTGAAAGCAGGAGAACTGAGTTTGGATCCCAGATCCCATGGAGAAACCCCAGATGGAAAAGCCTGCACTTTCAGTTCTGGAAGGAGAAGCCTGGGAAATCCCAAAGTAAAGTCAAAAAAAAAAAAAAGGTGACAGAAGCAATCCTTGGCCTCCACAAGACACACACAATACCCTCTGATACAAAGAGGAGAGGAGAGGGAGAGAGGGAGAGGAAGAGGGAGAGGGAAAGGGAGGAGAGGGAGGAGAGGAGATGAGGGGAGGGGAGGAGAGGGGAGAGTGGGGGAGGGGAGGAGAGAGAGGAAAAGAGGGAGGGATGCTGGAGGGAGGAAGAGGAGGGGAGGGAAGGAGGGAGGAAAAAGAATCAGATATTATTAAAAAAAAAAGAAAAAAGAAAGTTGAGAAAGTGCTAAGATTATTAGGTAGAAGACCATCTGTCATTAATTCACTCCTCCATGATATGCCAGGGGAGAAATATGTAGGGAGAAGATTATCAAAACGGGCTGCAGAGATGACTCAGGAGTTTCAGGAGTTAAGTTTCTGCTTCAAAAGCAGAAGAACCTGAGTTTAGATCCTGCAGTCTACTTAAAAATGCCAGACAGAAATAGTGGCAGGCTGCACTCCTAGCCCTGGGAGGTGGAACCTGAGAAACCCAAGAACAAAGCAAAAAATGAAGTAGAGCAATCCAGGATAGTTCCCAAAGTACCCTTGGGCCTCCACAAGCATTCACAATGCCCTCGAATACAGACATACACAGACATTGACACACACACACATATACACGTAAAAAATATATGTATCAAAATAGGCTTTCTGGCTCCTGATTCCAATGAACATTGACTTTATAAGCATACAACTATGTCTCTCCTAAAGAAGTCTATCTCTGGGGCTGGAGAAGTGGCTCAGGGGTTAAGCCTCTGCCTTGCAGGCAGAAGGTCCTGAGTTTGGATCCTAAGACCCCCACGACGCCTGGCAGGAGCGGGGCGGCCTGTGTTTCTGGTCCTGGTAGGGCGGAGCCTGTGAATCCTGGGGCAGAGTAAATCCTGGGGAGGAGGTGGACGCGTCCATGGTGGTTCCCGAATTCGTCCGTGGTTCTACACACACACACATACATACACACACGTGCACACACGCAAAACACGCACAATTGAATAAATAATAAATAAGAAAAAAATAAAAAAAAGAAGTCTATCTCATTAAGAAACCAATTCTAAGATCTTGAATAAGGCTGAAGTTGTAGTTAGACTGCTTGTCTAACATAACTAAAGTTCTGAGTTCTAGTCCCTATAACACGAATAATAGTAATAATAATAAAAGAGAAAAATGTCAAGACATTAGACCTGATCACACACATCTGTAATCCTATCTACAAAGGAGGCTGAAGCAAGAGAATACCTGCCTGGGCTACAAAGTGAGTGAGTTCAAGGGCAGTTGGAGTAACTTAGTAAGACCACTGTCTCAAATGGGAAAAAATAAGTAGTTAGAGGCCTGGCACTATGGTTCAGTTTGTAGAGCATTTACTAACATACACAAAGTTCTGGGTTTGATCCCAGCATCAAAGAAACCAAGCGTGACAATGTTTGTTTATAATGCCTAGAATTAGGAAATAAAGGAAAGAGTATCAGAAATTTTAAGTATTCTCTGCTGCAGAACAAGGCTGAGTCTAGCCTGGGAGAAATGAAATTCTGTCTCAAAAAGAATTAGAGACGTGGCTCCCTGGTGAAGCACTTGTCTAGTACACACAAGGGCCTAGGGTCAACACCAACTACCACAAAAGTGAAACTTGAAAACACTTAAATAGAAAACGGAAGAGCTAGGGGTATAGCTCAGTGATAAAGCATGTCTCTGGTCCTCAGTTTGAATTCCAGCATCTTAAGTGGATGGTGACACTGGTAGTATAAGAGTGTTTGCCTCAGGCTGGAGAGATGGCTCAGGGGTTAAAACTCGCCTTACAAGCAGTTAAGGTCGTGAGTTCAGATCCCAGGTCCCACATAAAATTGCCAGGCAGAAACCTTAGTGGCTTGAACTTCCAGCCCTGGTAGATGGAGCCTGGGAAATCCCAGAGGGAAGCAAAAAGGTAGAAGTAATCCAGGATTCTAGAAGTCACCCTTGGTCATCCATAGGGACATATAGTGCCCTCTGAAACACACACGCAGTTTTAAAAAAAGAAAGCGTGTTTGCCTAGCATGTGTACAATCTATAAAACACCCAGCCCCATGATAATCAGTCAGTGCTAACAGTAGGGAATGAGATCCTATTTTCTCTGAAAGCTCGACTTTTCCTTTCACTGCTGTTAGTGCTGGACATCCACAGGGCTGGATGCTACCCTTTACTAACCTATTTTATGGGTTGTTTTTCGTCTCTTTGTCTCCCTTTTTCTGTTATACTGGCCCTCAACAGTAGTGATCACAGACTTGTAAGCATATGGTTGATAAGGATATATAGTTGTGTAAGATCCAGGATTTAAAACTCTTGTCTTGATAGTTGAAAGGGAGGAGCTCTATAATGTTAAAGCATTACAGATGGCTTATCAGTCCAGTACCCAACCTGAGTCCATCCACAATGGCTATCTTGACATTATCTAATAAATAAATGACCACTGGGGGAAAAAAACCTGAAGAACTGCAGTGTAAAACAAATAAAAACAAAACAAAAAACTTCTGGCCCAAGGCTGGAGAGATGGGAGTTAAGATTCTTCCTCGGGCTGGAGAGATGGATCTGGGATTAAGACTGCTTCATAAGCAGAAGGTCCTGAGTTCGCATCCTAGGTCCCATGTAAAAAAATGCCAGGCTGAAATGGTGACAGCCTGTCCTTCTGGTGGGTGGAGCCTAGGAAAATCCAGACTGAATCAAAAAGGAGGTAGAAGCAATCCAGGATGATTTCCTAAATCACCCTTGGTCCTCCACAGGGACACACAGTACCCTCTGATACACACACACACACACACACACACACACACACACACACACTAAATAAATAAAGTTTTTTTAAAAAAAAAAGACTTTTTCTCATGAATAGAGGGACCTGAATTCAGATCCTGGATCCCATGTAAAAATGCCAGGCAGAAATGGCTCAGCCTGCACTTCCAACCCTGGTGGATAGAGCCTGAGAAATCCCAGAGTGAAGCCAAAAGGAGGTAGAAGATATCCAGAACGCCTCCTGAAGTCACCCTTGGGCCTCCACAGGGACACGGTGTGTACACACACACACAAAACCAAAAAAAAAAAAAAAAAAAACCCAAGCTGCTGGCCCATCCCTTATGACTGAGTCTCCCTGGAAGGAAGTGAGATCAAAGTCAACCTTTCCTCCCTTACTTACCTTATTCCATGGTGCTACCTTAATCATTGTGGAGTCCCTTCCTCTTTTGTGGTCACTCAGACACCTAAGATCTGGTGAAAACTGAAACGCTTTTCAAAGATAGCCTTCACAGAGCCAGAGATGTAATTCAATAATAGTGAGGAAAAAAAAAAAAAAAAAAAAAAGAAAAGAAAAAGGAAAAAGAAAAAACAAAACACATCCTTCTCAAACCAGCCTAACAAGTAATACTAGAACATTGCCTGCATTGTATATGACTTTCCTCATTCCCTCAGGTGAGTTAATTTCCATTAGATGGAGAAACAGTGGCAGGTGCTGAAAAGGAGAGTAGAGTTGGGCACATGGTGAAAACCTGAAATCTTAGCATTCAGAAGATGATGGTGAGAGGATTGCTAAATTTGAGGCCAACCTGGATTACAAAGTGAGTTGCAGGCTATCCTGGGCTACACAGATTCTGCTGAAAAGAAAAGAAGGAAAGGAAGAAAAATGAGAAAAGAGAGAGGACAAGATATTGCTTAGATAATCACTTTTCTGTTTGTTTTGAGACAGGATCTAGCTATATAACTCAGGCTGACCTCAAACTCATCATCCTGGAACTGCCTGCCTTAAGCTCCTGAGTGCTGGGACTGTAGGTTTGAGCCATTGGGTCTGGCTAACTTCATTCAGTGTAACTGTTCATGTCATAATGGGGAAAATAGACACTTGTGATACATTATTATTTATTTACTAGTTGTTTATTCCTTTGTCTTACTATTTTTTGTTTCTGTTCTTTTTTTTAATACATTTTTTATTATTTCCGCTCATACAAACTTAATAGGTAGACCAGTTCCCTCCCTCCCTCCTTTGTCTTACTTTACAAACAAAAAAGTCCTAGCTTGCAGCTGAGATCACCACACAAGATGGGAACATCAACATTCCACCATGAATGCCTGGGGAGGGACAAATGAGGCCCCACCCCTCCTTTAACAGCTACTGGCAGTTACTGGCTGCTAAGGGTAGGGATGGGAGAATCTGATTTTCTCACCGGTGTGAATTGTCCATGAGCCTAACTTCACATCCATGCTCTTGCAAGGAACCTTCAGTAGTTCACACATACACACACAAAAAAATCACATTAAACAAACAAACAAAAAAAGACATGAAAAGTTGGTAGGGGGATCTTTTGTGAAGTGATTCAGCTGGGAATTAGAGAATGATGGTGAGAGGGTAATAGGTGGGGGTAAAAATAGCCAAATTACACTGTACACATAATGTCCCATAATGGCAAGATTTCACTATCTGCTGAAAAAGTTAAAAGTGACACATGGAGACTACTTTCCCATTTCTACAAAATGGAAAACCCATCAAAAGTGCTGACACTTACCAAGGTTTTTTGACTCCCTTATAAGAATATCCATGGAAACAGCTCAATTTATCCTGGTGAAGTCTTTCTGGAGCAGGAAGCCTAGTGTAAGAAACGGGTACATCTTAAAAGTTGCTCTTCATCAATAACAAGGTTTCTTGCTAGAATTTGCACGTTTGACAAGCATCCCAGGTGATTTGATGTACAATAAAATTTTATATCACAGAAATTCCCACTGTTAGCAAATTATGATTTCAGATGCATAGCCAGATATTTCAGCTCATGTCTGAATCCTAGTACTCAGAAGGCAAAAGGATGGCTGTGTTTGATCAACCTGGGCTGCACACAAACCTGCCTCAACAAATTAATAATAATCATTTTTAAAAGAATAACAATCTTTTAATGTGAAATAAATCACTTCTGTCTTTAATTCAAGTACAATTAACTATATCCTAACTATAACACTGGGCAATTTCCAATGCACCATCTATAAAAATGGAAAAAAGAGGTTAGGTTCTTTATTCTTTAGTCAGTCTGAATATTTTAACCTGTTTTCAAATATAATGGGAAAACGGAGTAATTCTCTGGTGCCTATTAAGACCATCTTCCTTGTCTCCTCTCATTAACTAGACAAGCCCACTAAACTAGACAAGCCCATTAAAGTCACTGATTACTTACCAAGATTTTACCATGATTGAAAAACACATACAGGATTAATTGTTTAATAACCTCACTGGCCATGGCAGGGCATAATTCATCTCTTCACAAGTGCAGCAGTTTCTTACAGCACTGGGTATCATCTAAGATAGGGAGAAGAAATAAATGTTAGTATGAAACAGTCAAGGCTTGAGATCCAGCTTTACTTTACTTTTACCACCTTAGTGATCTATATAGCCACAACACAGACCTTACCTCCACTTGTGTGCTATGGCACGCATGTACACAATCTCCCTCTAATCCCTCTCTAAAATTAATAAAAAAACAATTTTTAAAAAATGGCCAACATCAGGGGTTAAGCCTCCGCCTTGCAAGCAGAAGAGTTCGGATCCCAGATCCCACATAAAAATGATGGACAGAAATGGAGGCAGCTTACATTTCTGGCCCTGGAAGGTAGAGTCTGGGAAGTCCCAGGGCAAAGCCAAAAGGAGGTAATGGACAGTGCCTAATCAGGAAATATGTAAGTACAAACTCTACCCTGTAAAATGCCTTCTCTATGATTTCTAGTTGGTAATGCCTTTCTTTAAAAGTAATCTTATGTGCATTACTCCTCTTTTCCATCTCTTTTCCAAATAAATAGCTTCATCATCCAGGCCCCTTACCATCTTCATTTAATGTGCTTATGTTGAGGTCAACCAATAAATGAAAACAGCTTCAATGTTTCTTTAACTTTGAAGATCATAAAGGTACACTATAAAACAAAAAAGTTCCAAACTATATTAAGGACAGAAACAAAATCACTCAGAATTTTAAAAAAAAGTCTTAAAATGTTTCTTATATTTCTCCAACTTTTACATAATACATGGGCTATTCTACAAAAATTAGGCCAAGCTATATACTGCTCTACATTCTTTTTCTTCAATTACAATACTATACATATGTCTTTCGAAGCTAAATATCTATAAAACTTTGAGATAGGGTCTCATGTAGATCAGGTTGGTCTTAAACTCTACATAAATGAGGATGATCCAAATTCCTGATCCTCCTGTCTCTCAGGCTTGTCACAATACAGCTTATGGAACATAGCATGTTTTTAGCAGCTTCGTTACATTGCATGAATACACCAAAATTTATCTAACAAATTCCTATCATGAGCAGGTTTTTCCATTATTTACTAATATGAAAACTGTGGGGGCTGGAGAGGTGGCTCAGGGGTTAAGCCTCTGCCTTGCAGGCAGAAGGTCCTGAGTTCGGATCCTAGACCCCACGTATAAACGCTGGGCGGAAGCGGGGGCAGCCTGCGTTTCTGGACCTGGTAGAGTGGAGCCTGTGAATCCTGGGGCAGAGTAAACGAGGAGGTGGAGGTGGTCCATGGTGGTTTCCAAATTCGCCCGTGGTTCTACACACACACACACACACACACACACACACACAAAATAATAAAAAAATTTAAAAAAAACTGTGGACACACCTAGCGCTATATATTGTACGTATACATAAATGTATTTGGTTGTATATACCTAGTAATAAATACAAATCTTTACTACTAAGAGAGAAAAGGGTCAGTAAGACCTGGCTTCTATCCTTACAATCAAGAGAGACAGACACAGAGGTAACAGATAGCATATGATAAAAATCAACAAGATTCCAGTTCATGGTATTTTCTAACTGAAACAGTTCTTGCTAAGAAGGGTCAAAAGAAGACAGTAATCCTGGGGCTGGTGAGGTGGCTCAGGGGTTGAGCCTCCGCCTTGCAGGCGGAAGGTCCTGAGTTCGGATCCCAGATCCCACGTATAGACGCCAGGCAGAAGCGGGGGCGGCCTGCGCTTCTGGTCCTGGTAGGGCGGAGCCTGTGAATCCCAGGGCAGAAGGAGGTGGAGGCAGCCATGGTGGGGGCGGCCTGCGCTTCTGGTCCTGGTAGGGCGGAGCCTGTGAATCCCAGGGCAGAAGGAGGTGGAGGCAGCCATGGTGGGGGCGGCCTGCGCTTCTGGTCCTGGTAGGGCGGAGCCTGTGAATCCCAGGGCAGAAGGAGGTGGAGGCAGCCATGGTGGTTCGCGAATTCGTCCGTGGTTCTACACATACACAGACACACACACGCGTGCACATACACACACATACGCACAGTTGAATAAATAATAATAAAAAAATTTAAAAAAAGAAGACAGTAATCCAAAGTAAAAATTCCTTTACTAGAATTATACTAATGTTGAATATCACTCACTGGTACGTCAATGTTTTTTGTTGTTGTTGACATCAACCTTTATCCAATGTTCAATTATGGCTGTTGATACTCATCTCAACTGGAAAGTCAGGTAAGAATCAAAAGCTATTTTTTCAGCATCAAAGAGTCAGACACAAATGAAATTAAAACAGGTAGGCATCTTATAAACTTACCCAACATAGTTGATATGATAAAACTAATGCAGTATGCTCATTATAATGCTCATTATAAATCTAAGTATCACTGTAAACATGTGGCTTTTCACTATAGAGCTCTATGTGTACTTGAAAACTTTTATAAAATGCTGGGGTAGGGACACACACAAATAGCTTAGAAAGCAACACTGTCCCTCCAGTTTATGCCTAGAAGGAGCACGTCTCACATAGGAAAGCTAAGCAATGCTTTCTTTATCTGGGTTTTCTTTTGGTACAGGGGAAAGACCAACATCTTTCCCACGGTCAGCATTACACTCTCCAAGTGTACGGTTTTGTTTTTGTTGTGGTTTTGTTTGGTGGTGCTAGGGATCTAACTTACGGCTTTACACTTCCAGTAAGGCAGACCTATACCCTGAGGCTAAGCTTTGTTCTAAGCTTTTAGCTTTCTTAAATCTGACCAGGAGCTCTTTCACTTTTCAATGAAGAAATACCAATTACTTCCTAAGGTAGAATACCAAGATAGTGCATAAGAAAGGTTGGGGCGGGACAGGAATATCTAATCCAAGGGTGGCTACTTAAGTGAATCTAAACAATGAATATTTCAGGCACCTTATTTAAACATTTAAGAATTGACACAGTAGGGGGCTGGAGTTTGGATTCCCAGACCTCCTATGCAGGCTGGGTGTGGCGGCCAGCCCCTAATTCTAGCCCGGAAGGCGTAGCCTGGGAATCCCCAGAGCTAGCTGGATAGCCATACTATGGAGCCCTAATGAGGAGCTCTGGATTTAATTAGAAACTCAGGCTCACAATAATATGGAAGAAAAATCAAGGATGATTACAGATATCATCCTGGGCCTCCACAGGCACACACACTTAAGTGCACTCATGTACCCACCCACATGCAAAACACACACAGGAAAAAAAATATGGCATACTGGACGATTCTTTACAGAAATTCATAGCCATGTTTAGGTGTGCTTCTTTTTCTTAATTATCCTTAAAATCGCTCTTAAAAATCTTTTAACGAACGAATGGACTGGAGAGATAACTTAGAGGTTAAGACTTCGGATTCCAGGTCCCACATTAAAAAAAAAAACAAAAACAAAAACGGCAGCCACAAAAGGTGGTGGGTGGAGCGTGGGAAATCCCAGAGGGAAGCAAGGAGCTAGAAGCAATCCAGGAGGATGATTCCGTTGGCCCTCCTCAGAGACACATGAGCCTCTGATACACACACACACACACACACACACACACACACACACACACACACAAATAAATACATAAATAAATAAATAAATAAAGTGAAAAAACCTTCTAACTTCAGCCTTGCTTCAAATAAAATAAAAATAAAGAAATAAAAATGAGCACATGAATTAATTGCCTCTAATCCTTGGACTTGAGAAGCCGAGGGAGGATAAGGAGTTCAAGGTCAATTCCAGCCTCTTTTTCAAAACAAAGAAAGAAGATGGGGGAGCTCCCCTCTACCCCGAGATCTAGTTGGTAAAGTGGTTGGCTAGTAGTATGTATACAATCCTGGATTGGGTACCCAACTACAAATTAAAAATGAAAATAAAAATGGAAGTGCTGGCACATGCCTGTAATCATAACACTTGGAGGAGGCAGGAGGATCAAGGTCATCCTCAGGTTCGCAGAAACTTCAAGGGCCCACTGAGCTAAATGAGATCAGACCTAAAAACAGAAAAAAAAAAAATTAGAACCCTTTAAAAGGTAGAATTTGTAGTTCATTGGTAGAGCATTTCTCTAGTACATGTAAGGCCTTAGATTCCATTTCTGGCCCTATGAAAAACAAAACAAAATGTAAACATTTGCTTCTGCCTTTCTTTTCTACCTTATTGTATACAGAGTTGTTTAATTTCCATATTATTGCCATGAATTATAAGATAGGCATGTCATATCCACATGCCAGTTAAGATATTAAGAAAAAGATAGTCCTCTACTGCCCAGCCCACAACTCCCTTGCACTCTCAATAAACTGTACTTCCAAAAAAAAAAAAGGATTAGAGTTTGTGTGCAAAACTAGATCCTGAAAGAAACAATATATTAACTACAGAATTCTGGAAAGGCCTTAAAAATCTCTTATTTGTAATAAAAGACTTGACAAATCTCTTATTTGTAATAAAAGACTTGACATGGGCTGAGGACATGGTTCGATGTTAAGAATGCTTGTTGTGTACATATGATGAGAACCTGCGCTCACATCCTCAGATCCCAAGTAAAAAAAGAAAAGCTGGTGTGACCATGAATACCTGTAACTCCAGTGCTGGGGAAGGAGAGCTGATCAGAGATAGGAGTGGTCATTCTCAAGGGAAAAAGGTGAAAGTGATGGAGCAGGATGTCATACCTGCCTGCACCCATGGGCACACATGTCTGCACTCACAAATGCACATACACCACACACACACTATTGCCACAGCAATAATAAATTTATTTTCTTGTTTTGATTTCTTGTGATAGGGTTTCACTCTGTAGTCTAAGCTGGCCTCTGAACCATGGTGATTCTCATGCCTCAATCTCCTGAGTACAATGATTACAACCTGAGCCTCTATTCCCTGACTGAGTTTCTAAAATGCTTGAAAGGGGCTATCGAGATGGCTAAGTAGAGGTGCTTCCTGGGTAATCTGAGTATGATCCCCAGAACCTGAGTAAAGATGGAGAGAACTGACTCTACAAAGTTATTCTCTGACCTCCATGTGCACAGCACAGTGTGCATGCATGCACACACATCATACCCCCACAAAAATATTTTGAAATGCTAAACGATCTCTGGTGACTAAAATGGGGGAACATAAAGGCTTTGCCAAAGCAATCCCAGGCAAAAATGCTAAGGAATGAGCATGGCAGTATTCCAACAGAAATGTATTTGCAAAAAAGAGAAGCCTAGGGGCTACATATTTCACTCGCCCCAGTGAGTAAATGTGGAGTTCTATGCAAGAATACTATTTGGATGACTTGGGGAGAAGTGAAAGAGGAAATGAAATCAACAAACAGGAACCACTTGGCAAACACTGGACAGTGTGGAGACACAGATCTAGCAACTATCATCCATGTCCAACCAAGGAAGCAAACATCAGCAGTATCCAACAGTAGAGACATGTACAAGTACGAAGGTCCAAAATCCTCATGTAAAAATAACAAGGTCCTATGATAAGCTTTGATAAAATACATACGTATATAGAAAGAAATAGCAAGTTTCTAAAAAATGCATTTTGAAGAAACAACTGTACAGTTCACTTTGGTAACCACATAATAAATGTTCATTGATGACTCATTCATTTATTCATCCAATAAAGATTTACTGAGGTCTACTAATGTGACAGGCTAGGCTCAAGAAATGAAGATACCTACCTAGTCCTGTGGAGTGTACAGTCTAACTAGGAACATAAGGAGACAGACAGGAATGCCCACAGAAGATTACAATGCAATGTGATAGGTGCATTGACACTTATTGAGTTGTATTATAATGGCAGAAGTAAAATTTCTTCCCAGGGCAGGGTGTGTAAAATTAAAATTTCAAGGCTATCAAGGGCTGCAACATCAAGAAACAGGAGGAAATTAAATAAAAAAGTAGATGCTTTTGACTATTTCAAATAAATCCTTAATCCCTGGTCACAGTTGGATTTGGAAACAAGATGCTGGCAATGTTTAAGACAGGCACTGAACTTTAATAAAAAAGTTCCCAGCTACCTTTCCTAAAACATAAACCTTTCTCATTTCTCTGTTAATATATCTCCCAGCATTCTTCCCACCACCACAAGCCTAGTTCAATAACTTACAGCTAGAAAAAAAAGAATTTTTCTAAAAAAGTTTACTACTGGATTAAGACTGTAATTGGGTAAGGGTGTGAAACTTTTGGCGAGATTACCACTGTTCTCACTCATTTGGAAGTCCCACCATCAGGTGCGGCCTTCGCGGTTACTGCAGCACCTAGGCACCGCCTCCTCCACATCCCGGCTTCGCAGCGACACGTCACTTCCGCCACCACGGATTGGTGCAGAGAGCGCGGGAAAACTAACCGGGGCCAAGGGAAGTCCGCTGGAGCCCGCGCCCGAGCGCAGACTACATTTCCCATGGGGCAGCTGTGCTGTCCGCCGGAAGTGGGGCCCGGGCTTTTGCTCTTGCCGGAGGCCCGGGAAGCCCAGGCAGGAGCAGGAGGCCGGCCCATCCACGGGGCGAGAAGATGGCTGAACTCTCCACCCAGGTCCACCCAGGACAGCCAGCGTTTGCTGGCAGAACTTGATGACAGCAACATTTAGGAGGTGGAGGCAAGAGGAAATTCAGGATCGTTTCTCGCCCACATAACTGGTACCACCAAAGTCCTTAACCTCAAAAAAACCAAAGGAGGTCGGGAGGGAGTTAACAAGACCGGGAACAATGCCCTTATTTTCTTGTGGTCACTGCTGGCCTCAGAATTCTTCTACCTTGAGGTAGAGACTTAATCCTGAACCAGTCTTTCCACAATGGCAACACCTGACCTATATTTCATACCCAAAATTTGTCATCTTAATGTAGATAAATCGTACCCTTTCCTCTGTTGGATCGAGGATTTGTTCACGAGAAGTCGGGGCTCCCAGGGTTGCCAAATGGAAACAGCTAGAGCATCCAGCTGTTTATACTGTTTATACCAGGAATTGTATTTGAATCAATCCCAGTCACCAGGTGCATGGCCTCTTTCTGTCGGGATTTCTTCCTTTTTGCTCGCAGTTAATGTACAGTCTTAGACATTTTTAGTCCTTCGATGATTAAGTTCATATTGCAAAATTAGGTCCTATATCGATACTGCGTTGTAAAGATTAACAGTCTACAAGCATCAACATTGAAAGCAGTGCCTATCTGCTGTTACTAATTTCTTCCATCATTATTAAGCACTATTAATAAAGGGAGTTGCCAGGATTAGCTGCAGGGATATGGAGTTTGGGTTTTGGATTCTTTGAAGAGGAAAGTAGTTTTAATTTTATGAGCTCCTTTCCTCTCTTTTAATGGTGCTATAATTGCTTTGGATAAAAAATGGTTAGCCAGATCTTTATGATATGTTCTTCTAGCCAAGTCTAATTTTATCTGTCGTTGGACACAAGTTTGATTGAACTAAAATGGGACCGTTAAACAGGCACAGACAGACCTGTGACTTTGCAATCAGGTGTACATTCTCCCCTTAAAACAAAAACCCCTTGACCACTTTGTATGTTTGGAACTGCAAATAATCTTTTTGTAAAATATTTTTATTACTGCTTTCAAAAAAGTTAAATGATTACATGGTTTTGAAAACATGGAATTTTTCTGTGCCCCATACTTTGTTTTGTTTTTCAGACAAGGTTTTTGATATGTAGCCCAGTCAAAGCAACATTCCTGCCTCAGTCTCCCCAGTTCTAGGATTGGTTCCCACAACCTTTTTCTTTTCTTTTCTTTTCTTTTTCTTTTCTTTTCTTTTTTTTTTTTTTTTTTTTGGACAGAGTCTCATGTAGCCAACCAAGGCTGGCCTGGAACTTTTCTAAATCTCCAATTTCTACCTCTCCAGTGCTGGGATTGTAAATGTGCCACCACACCAGGTTAAGCTGTGCTGGGGATCAAACCCAGCATGCATGTCAGACAAACACTCTACCAACTGACCTACATCCTCACCCTTCCACACCATTTGTAGTAAGGACAACAGATTTTTAGTGGCTCTTTTGTTGTTCTTCCAGCAAACAGGACAAACAATACCAATAAGCTATTGCTAGTTATACTAAGACCCGTGTTTGGGGGCCCAGTTGTCTATGAGGGGCATCCTATCATTCATTCCCTCATTATTTTACTTCTTTTGCTATTAGTGTACCCGTCCATGTAATATTAACATAATATTCCCAAAGCACTTAGTATTAACCATAAATGTGGCATTTCATATGCTCTTCAGGTGACTCATAATTATTTAATAACATTGAGGCATGAAAGGATGATAAGGGACACTACAGTTTAGTCTAAATTGAATTGGATTATTGTTAGAGACAAAATGTTACCCTGTTTTCTTCCTGCACCCACAACCAGGGAGCATCACTTCTGGGTAGCACTCAACAGTATTTTTCAGAATCAGTGTCATGGGACATACCAGCCATCTAAGCAATCAGGCAGGACAGGCTTCCATTAAAAACAAAAAATTAAAAACAAAAAACAAGAAAACAAAACCCTGTCCACTTAAAAAACAAATATTACCTCAGAACGGCTACCAATAACTTAACATGCACCCACACAGCAACCATCTTTAGAACTACACTTTCTCAGTCTCAGTAGCAACAAACATACACCAGAAGTATAGTTGCACAAAATGACATGTAATTTTCATTCAGACGCAAATCAAAGAATTTATAATATAAAATTGCTAATAATATCTCACAGGAGGCCTTGGGTCTGATCCCCAGCACCAAATAATGATACTATTGAAGACCTGAACCCTCCAAAAAGGAAAAAGTGTCAGTTAGGTGGCACATGCCTATAATCCCAGTCTGGGATTAGAGGCAGAAAAGTATGGTCAGGACACTTAACAAATTTGGGGCTATGTGGAAACCCCATCTCAATAGCACCCTTGAAATACACACAAAAAGACCTGAAAATTCAACCTCAACAAATCAAAATATATCATTTATTGAAAATAGAAACTTGGATGTGGTGGCACAAAAGTAATTTCCAACAAGCAGGAAGACCTGAAGTTTAAGATCATCTTCAACATCCTCAGCTGCATATAAAGCTTGATGCAAGCCTGGATACAGGAGACTGTCTCAAAAAAAATATATATATATAGCATTCTTTTATATGTCAATTTAGCACAGAAAAAATTTAAAACACTACCTGCAAAAACTGATGTCGTTTTTTTAAAAAATGATGACTAATATTTACAACGTTTAAATCGGGAAAATTCTAATTCTAGAACTCGAGCAGGATAAAAGCAAATGAATAACTAAACGAAATTAATTTCATTACAAAATTTACTGACAATTTATTAAATATTTCCATAACAGAGTATCATGAAGCCACTGAATGACAAAAAGGGTCAACATGGAAATATACGTGATATAATGTTAATCATAAAATGTAACAAAATAGTACATATATATGATGTAACTATGAACAATGAAAACAGAATGAAAACCACCAAATTGTGAACAGTCCAGACTAGCTGTGAAGTCAAAGTTATCCTCTTGCCTCAGTGAATTTATGAACATTTGTGGGTGTTAAAATTATGACCTCCACCCTATAGTCATCCACACACAGAACTACAATATTTATCTTATTTTGTGACTGAGGGACCTACTCGAATGTAAAGAATGGAAGAAAAAAATAGATAGATGTGACCATATGGTTTCAGATATCTATTAATGAATTTTTTTTTTACAAATGAAAAACAAACTATAACAGGCAGTAGGTATTTCTACATTATACAGTAATCTGTTAAGTCTTTTTACAGAATAGTCTAATGGATAATAAATACTAAACATAAAATTCCAGCAGATAAATCAATAAGGTATGCATAGACTATCATATGAATTAAAACATTGTGAAATAGAGAGAAAAAGAATCTCACCAATAGCAAAAAAAAAATGTTTCTGAGGAAAATCTGGTATAACTTTTTTGGGAAGAATATGGAAATTTTACCAAGTATTAAACTATTCATCCTATGTGATGCAGTAAAACCATTTCAGCAGATATATCCTAACCAAATTATAAAAGGGATATTTATATTTTTAGTTTTTCATTTCCAATAAAAGGTAATCTTTACTATTAGCCATTTGAATAAACACACTAAAGTAATGTATTAAAAAAATCTAGTACAGCAAATTCCAACTTCGTTATTGCCTTAGACCAGAACACGTATCAGGCAAAAATACGGGTGTGTCCAGCCTGTTTCAGTCGGCCATTTTAAGCCCTCTCAGAACAAAAAAAAGGAAAACTATAGATAAGGATAATCAACCTCAGAGATTCCAAAACAATTCTTTTTGTCTCCCAGGAGTACTAAGCACTGAATTAAAAGCAGAAAGCTTATCCTTTCCTAATGCCCGGTACACTTTATTTCAAGCAAAAATTGAAATAATGAAATAATGCCTTTCTATTTTAGGGGATGAGGCATGTTTAAAACAGTACTCTGGAGAAAAAAACCTCACAGCTCTTGATCTAGCTGTAAAGCTTGGATTAGTCGGATTTCTCATTTGTAAAAACCTGAATACCACAGCGGTATTGCATAGGATTGTGGAGATCTTGACCCTAGTTAAATCGTTTGTAAAAAGCAGATAGACCAATACTTTGTATTACTAAGTGCTATAAGAGAGAAACAGGCCCAAGTTAGGAAGAGGACCAAGCAAAAACTCACTGATAGGATTATTAGAAAAGATGTCTGATTTTTCAGTTCTATGCCTTTTCTACTACATACCTCCGTAAATACTTTCATTATTAGATTTACCAGTTAATAATAAATTCTCACTAGCAATCCTTAAGAGGTCTACCACAGTTCAGCAGCCTTAAGGAAAGGAAAAGAAAAAAAAAAACCCACCGAACTCCAATCTCCCCCTTCCTCACAGACCAAACGCTGCAGAAAAAGTTCTATAGAGAAGGGGAGAGGGGAGGGAAGGGGAGAGAGATGAAGAGAGGGATTAGGCAACAGCCTTGGTCACTTTCCTATTCAGTCTCTCTGCCATCAGCTCACATCAGGTTCTAAGCATTTAAAAAAGCAGCCAAATCCTCCCCCGTTTTGAATGGAAGAAAAAACACTTTTTTTTTTTTTTTTTTAGGTAGACTTGAAAGATTCTTTTAGTACGTTATACTACTCTGGTGGAAGGGTGTGGGGAAAACCAAATATCTGTCAGCTTCGGAGAGCGTTTCCCATATGCATTGTCGGAATGTGGCTGATCTATAAGCATTGATTTCTGACACATTCCTAATCGCTACTGCGAGTCTTTTACAGACATCTCTTCTGTATTTTTAAGCCCCTATTTTTAAATAGGCCAGTTGAGGAGCTAAGATTCTGGGACATTTTACAATGTATTTGGCCGTAACAAAGGATAAGTCAAACTCAGACTGACTTCTGCTTCTCTGCAGGCCCTCCAAGCCTAAAATGGCGATTTGGGCAAAGCATAACTTACCGAACCCTCGCCATTTTGTAATTTTTATTTATCAGAAAGCTGCGCGGCTCCCTCCCTCCCTGTCATTCATTCTGGAATACGCATGCGCATTTCTCCCTCTTGGCCTTTGAACCCAACGGTTGGTCGTCCAGCAATCTCTCCAACGCATGCGTACCTTCACTCCCGCGCAGCTGGCGCCTTTGCTTTCCAATAGGCATGCGTGATTTCACCTTCTAGCCCCTTCTCTTCACCCCCCCCCCCAGGAGCCCCATCCTCTCCGCTGCTGGAACTCCGCCCCTCATATCAGCTTTCTCTACAGTACTACAGCGCCACTGCTTGGAACTGTGGTCCCTTATTTTGCATTTCAAAGGCCTCTCAGGGCGCCAGTGTATGTGTGTGTGCATGTATGTTACATGCCTGATAGACACCCGCACACGTATATCACAACAGTTGTGTTCCAGTGTGCCAACAGTCATTACCAACCTTCCCTAATATGTTTAAGTGTCCTAAACTACAGGGAAGTTATCTGCAGGAAAGAAGGCGTTATAGGTGATGGTGCATATCCCAGATCTAGATGGAATCTTCCCTACCCCAAGGAAGGGGCCAGAGTACCCTCGGATTCACGTAATATACGGAAGACCCGCCAACCTGAACAAAGGCAAAGAAAGCTCTTATGTTAAACCCTGGATGAGAGCCTTGCTTGTTGACTTAGGCCTGTAATAGCACCGGGGAAGCTGAGGCAGGAGGATAGCTGCGAGTTCGACGCTAGCCTGAACTGGGCCAATGATAAACCCCCACCAACAAAAGCAATAGCTGTGTGAGCCTCACACTAAAGACATGGATTTTAGATATACCTGCGACATATGAGGAACCCCCCTCCCCATACACACCCAATTTTTTAAATAGAAAACGTTATGGAAAAACATCGATGCCTAGGTGACTCGCACTTGCTTAGAGGAAATTTTTAGTCTCTTTTATAATAATTATCATAATTAAGCTCAATATCTTTTTGGAGGTCTGGGGCCCATACTGGCCTCTTTTTTTCTCTTTCCGTCAAAAGGTAGAATGCACAAATTAAGGATCTCCCTGGCCCAAGTTCCCTTTGCCGCCCTCCATGTTAACATTTTTTTGCCCCTTCGTTGTTCCTTTACCTCCTGGCTGAACCGAGTGTCGTAGCAAGAAGTCTTAGTGCCGGTAGTGCCGCGATCGTGGAGAGCGCAGCAGAATAGAGAAGTGCCTGGGCAGTAGCCGTCAGCGTGAGCGGCAGTGGACACCCCGCAGGAGACCTGCTATACTTACAGCCACAGCGCTGATGCCAGAAACCCACAGCCTCTTCGGGAGGCAGCAGTGTGCTTGCGGGCGCATGCGCCGCGCACCTCCCCCCACCCCAGAGCGTCTCTAACCCGCAGCAGTACACAGCCTCAGCCTCCACTTCCCGGTACCAGGTCCCTATCCCGAGGGCCTGTTTACACGAGTCTCTATCCCCATCCCTTCCTGGGCCGAAGGCCTCTCTTCAGCCGCCTTTCTACATTCCATTCTTCCTGATCCACCATTCAACTGTCAATTCTGACTACTGCTATTATTTCTCTTCGTAGTCTATCCTCCAATTCTTGGCCTTCCCTGCCTGTCTGTAACCCTGCTAGGCATCTTTCTCGTGAGTTGTGCATGTTATTCCAGATGCAAATCAAAATCCAAATAAACAACCCTGATGTTGGGCACCTGTAATCTTAGCACTTGGGAGGTAGATGTTGGAGGCAGAAGATGCAGTTCAAAGACAACTTCAGCTACATAGCTAATTTAAGGCCAGTTTAGGCTGCATGAGATCCTGTCTCAATCAATTAACCAAGAGAGACAAGAAAAAAGAAAAAGATGAAACAAAAGCCACGAAATAAGCAAAAGCCACGAAATAAGCATATGTAAAATTCGTTGTGTGCCCAAATTACAGAAACTGGGAGATTAGTTTTTCTCCTGGCGCCAGGAACCCCGGGCTCTTGAAGCTGGCTATTTTCATACCCAGCATGCTATTTCCTGTGGGCATCCTAATTTCTATGGGCTCTTCCTTAATCTTCCCTCCTTTTCTTATACATTCCTTAATCTTCAGGGATTTGGAAAACTGTCACCTAGGGCCCTAGAAGCACTCAGTAAAGAAAAAAAATAAGGAAAAGTGGATGATGGGGGGTGGGGGGAGATACTACATGCTTGTACCTGAAAAAATAATAAATACCACGAGCAGACTATAAGTAGGACCCAAGGCCAGAAGATATAGCTCCGCCTACTGGAAGAACAGTTAATATGCATAAAAAAACTCTTCTGTGATTGTTTTCAGCTTTACTTAGTGCTTTTTGAAAGAATATTCCAATTTCGAGAATTTTCCACTTGTCTCAGAAACTAAAATTTTCCCTGCATGTCCAGGAAGGGCGGCAGTGCAATGAAAAAGGCCGTTTTAGCCCAATTTGAGCAGCAGAAGAGGTTTAGAAAGACTGCCTTTAAGGCTGTTCACTGAGTCCACTGTTACAGAAATATCTAGTATCTTAAGACAGAAGTTTCATTCATTCAAAGTTCCATAGTTTCAATGTTTAATCCCATTTGTCTGTAAAACAAACTTTTTTTTTGGTCTGAAGATTACTTTTAAGAGTGTTATGCTAAATACCATTAGGAGAATAGCATATTACATTTGGTGAACTGTAAAAGTAAGAAAAATGTTATGGATTTTCTGTAAAGTCCCAAGATCTCTCTTTCTTAGAACTTAATTTCACTGGGATTTTAATCATATGAAATATCTAGACTTACTTTTAAGGAATCTAGCAATGAATATGTAATATCAGCACTAAGGAGTGAAGGCAAAGCCAGCCTAGGCTACATAACCAAGTTCAAAACCAGCCTGGGATACATGACACACTGTCATTTTAAGAAATGAATTGTATTTTAGTAATTAAAGTGTATTAGTCTTTGATCTGTTTTTAGCAATTACACCTTCGGAATTCCTTAGACCTTGAGCATATGCCGTAGAAATAATATAGACTATAAAAATTGCCCATTACTTGCCAATTACCCTGTCTTAAAAGTATTTTGTAAAAGAACTTAATTTTCAGGTATTTCCAAATACTGCATTTGAAAAATCCTTTTTAAAATAACTAATCTCAAGCTGGCAAGACAGCTCAGCAGGTAAAGGTGTCTGCTGAGTTTGATCCCCAGAGCCCACATGTTGAAAGGAGACAATCAACTTCTGAAAGTTGTCCTCTGTCTTCTACACGTGTGGGGAGTGACAGCATCTCTTCTCTCAAGTAAATAAACAAAATATTTTAAAACAAATACATAAATAAAATAGTCTTACATTACAATCTTAATTTTCAGTTCATTTTGAAATGAGGATGAATAAAGAAATCATGATTTTCCTTAACTGACAAACGCAAGGTCTATGTTTATCTAAAATAGCTATACTGGATTTAGAGTTGTGTACCTAGTGGTAGAGCACTTGCTTAGCAGGCATGAGGTCCTGGTTCAATACTCATCACCACAAAATAAATAGAAGTAAAATGACAGCAGCAGTAACACCTGACAACCCAATTTCTAGTTATCTTCAGAGCATGTTAGTGAGACAATTACTACCTCCTCACTGACAGCAAGAATAGGTCCCATGGTAAATCATGAACTATTCACATATGATCCCTCCTTGAAGGGAAAGTCTCTCTTCTTGGTCCTCTTTACTAACATAACCTGTAATGCACTAAAAAATGATCAATTCCAATACAGATTACCTCAAAATCCATTCATTTCCCTCTATAAAACCCATAAAACATCACAGACAGAACAACACAACAGGGCAGCATTCCTTCCTTAGAGGACTCCCACTCATTCTTACTTGTCCCACTCATTCTTACTTGTCCTTAATAATTAACAATTTTCTTAATAATCATCCTACCTAATGATTCTTGCTTATGTCTTATTCTTGTTGGGTGTGAGACAACAAACACAGAAATCACTGGTGTGGGGTGATTTGATTATCCCCAGAGTCCTAGCCCAGTCAGCTTCCTCCTCCAGTAAAGCTCACCAAGAGCAGAAACAGGCTCTGCATCCCTTAAAGAAGCCACATCATTGTTTAATGGTGAACAATCTGGGCTCTGAATCCTGTGATCTGAGTTCATTGTCTCATGTCCAAGAAGAATAGGAAGTTCAGACAAGGAGTAATCAGAGGGAAACTAGATTTATTAAGGAAAATTGAGAAAGGAGTATTGTGCTGCCCTGCCCAGTGATCTTTTATAGTGGTAACTAGATGGAAACTGATGTAATCTTTTAATTTTTGTTTTTTGAAAATATTTTACTCTTTCACAATTTCATAAAGGCATACAATGTATCTTGATCAAATCCTCTACTCCTACTCTTCCCAGACAACCCTAATATATCACCTTCTCACTTTCATGCCCTTTATTTTTTAATTTTTTTAAATGACTGAGGCCCTTCAGTACTGCAGACATACATATGAGTGTATGGCCATTCACTGGAGTACAGACAACCAATCAGTGGCCACTCTCCCAAAGAAAAAAATGACTCTCTTTTCCCCAAAGATGATCAATTGTCACTAGGTCATAAGGTAAGAGAGTGGCCTTACTCGCCCTTCTGCTATCCATGCTGGAATGTTGACTTGCTGGATCTTGTGTAGATCTTGTGATAAACACAGTTACTTGTCAGTTCATGAGTAGAATAGCCATGCCATGACAAGACAGCATTTCACCATATTCTTCCCCATCTTCTGGATCTTACATTCTTTCTACCTCCTCTATCTCAATGTTCTCTGAGGCTTAGGGGTTAGGGAGGTTGGAAAGGATGTTCCATTTAGGGCTGAACACTCACCAGTCACTTATTTTCAGCATTTTGATCAGTTGTGAGTCTGTATTAGTTGCTGCCCACTATAAAAAAGAAGTTTCTCTAACCAACTTGAGAACAGCACTAATCTATGAATATGAATATAAATATAAATATTTAGAAGAGACTGAAGTAGTTTTTATTGACATTGGTTGTTTTTTGAGCATATGAGGTAAGAAGGAAGATCAGTCAGCAAGGAGTCCACACACCGTGTTCATGCTCCCTCAACCTATTCAGAGAGTTATTTGTCATTCAGAGGAATGATCATGTCTGCTACTGCCTAAGAGAAGCTATATCTTATGTCATTAGGACAATAACCTGACAGTGTTGCAGTTTGCCTACATGATTGCTAATAAATGACCATCAAATGGCTTAAGGGAACAAGGAGTTTATTTTCTCACGATAGTCTGCTTACAGTTTGTAGTCCAGCTTGACAGGAGAGCTCACACCAACACCAGGGCCAAGGAAAGTGGCCACACCATCACCACATAATGGCTGAGAGAGGCACAATTCTTACTTGCCAGACCAGCATGTCTGGCCAAGTGTATACAAGGATGCCAACTCTCTCAACCAGCTCTCTGTATTTTATTCCAGGGCTTAATCCCACCCACCCAGGCCTTTCCCATCAGCCAGATAATCTCCTGCAGATTTGCTGTGGGCTTAACCCAACCACTAATTCTCCACAAAAGTGCCCAGAGCTCAAACCCTCAACAGTCAAGTTGATACCTGTGCCTAACTATGACACTCTATCCCTTGTCGACTTGACACAAAAACATAGCACTTTTAAACTATAACCTTCAATCCTTGTCTCCATAGGTGTTAAAAGTTATCTTAAAAATATAAATACATTTCATAGACAAATTTAAAATGCTCGCTCACTAAAACTTCAATTCCAACATTTTAAAAGTTCAAAGTTTCTTAAACTTAAGAGTATACTAAATCAGAATAAGTTAAACACTTTAAAACAGATAAAACATTAAAATAGAAGTATCTTGATGTAATAAGAAAACATTAAATTAAGATCAGAGTCCAACAAATCAAATACTTCATCCTGTACTTCAATGTCCATCTTCTGTTGCTTATCATGTAGTCAAGGTGGCTCAAAGATTCTAGGCATTCCTAGTCCCTGTTTGCAGCTCCAAGTTGTAAAAGCAGAATTCCTCTGAACTAGGCTGAATCTCTATTCAAAGCCATCCTCAGTGTACACCCCACAGTTCTGGCATCTCCAACACCACTCTGGGTTCACATCTGCAGCTATAAGCTTCACCTTTTCTTGCAGGAACTCTATGCCTTCCACTTCATGCCAAGCTTTTGCTACTCTCTATGAACCCCGTAGTCTTATACCAGAACCAAAACCAGGACCATGTGAAGGATGCTGTCAGATTCCGCAGTGAGGTCCATTCGAGCTACAGCTGTACCAACTTTAGCACGCTGACTCTGGAAAAACTTCTTTCTAGGTAGCTGAAACTTCCAAAAGGCAAGAAATGGCTTCAACTTGGGCTTTTGGCCTCTGAAGGAATCTGGATTTTCAAACCATGAAATCGCCATATGGTGGTGTTCATTTCTTCCACCATCCCAGTTCAAGTCACTAGGTTTTCCTTCATTGATGTTCATTTCTCCAACAACGACAGCTGTTCTGCTGCCTGCCCTTTCCACATCCAGAGCTTCATCACCATCAACACAGCTGTCCTCTATCAAGCAAACCAGTCCATCATCTTTAAATTCAGCTTTACCAAAGTCCTTGTTCCCTTAATCACAAACTGGACCCAAACAATCCATGGCTCTCTCAGCACTGTCATTATCCAATTGGCACACCAAACTCTGCAGAACAGTATTTGCAATCCGGAAACTCAAAAGCTTCAAACATCTCAAAGTTTCTCCAACGAAATCGTTCAGAATCCACATAGCCAGATTTATCAGCAACACCCCACTTCTCTGGTACCAAATTCTGCAGCACCTGCATGGTTTCTGACAAATTACCATCACCAGGGCTTAAGGGAACAAGGGTTTATTTTCTTATGATAGTCTGCTTACAGTTTGTAGTCCAGCTTGACAGGAGAGCTCACACCAACACCAGGGCCAAGGAAAGTGGCCACACCATCACCACATAATGGCTGAGAGAGGTATGATCCTTACTTGCCAGACCAGCATGTCTGGCAAGTATACACAAGGATCCCAACTCTCTCAACCAGCTCTCTGTATTTTATTCCAGGGCCTAATCCCACCCACCTGGGCCTTCACCATCAGCCAGGCAATCTCCTGCAGGTTTGCTCTGGGCTTAACTCAACCACTATTTCTCTACAAATGTGCCCAGAGCTCAAACCCTCAACTGTCAAGTTGACACCCGTGCCTAACTATGACAGATAGCATTATATTAGGACTGCGAGACTTTTAAACTTTCATAAAGCTTTTATCAATAAAACATTTTACATAACATAAAATAATAGCTCCTTTAATCAGGTATAAATTAAACTTCAGAAGCTAAGGATGTAGCTCAGTTGGTAGAGTGCTTGCCTAACATGCTAAAAACCCTGGGTTTGATTCCCAGAACAGTATAAAACCCAAGGAGTTGGTGCCTGCCTGTCATCCCAGAATTTGGGTGGTAAAAGCCAGAGGAGTTGCAGTTAAAGGTCAGCCTCAGCTACATAATAAGTTTTGTGCCAGCCTGAGATACATGAGATCCTCATCTCAAAAAATAATAAAAAATAATAAAAATAAACTTCATTTAAAAGACCTTAAATAGACAGGCTCTTAAACTTTAATTTTCTTAAGATTTAATTTGTCACCCATTGTGGTGGTTTGTGCCTGATTCTAGTACTTGACAGAAAGAGTGCCATGATTTCAAGGCCAGCCAGAGTCAAATAAAATTAGGGTTTTTTTTGAGCTTAAAAACTTTAACCCAATGTATTAAACAGCTTAGGTAAATGCTTTGTACTACTAATAACTATAGTATAATACATACATAATTCAGTAATATAGTCTTTTACTACTGAATAATATATGTGGTACATGCCTGGATTGTGACACTTTCATTGAACCAGAAGCATAGTAAATCTCTCTCTCTCTCTCTCTCTCGTGTGTGTGTGTGTGTGTGTGTGTGTGTGTGTGTGTATGTGTGTGTGTGTGTTAGGGAGGTTCATGTGGAAGCCAGAGGTTAATGTCAGGATTGATTTTTCTTAATCATTTCAATCATTTCTCCATCTTACTTTTTATATAACATATATATACTTTATATGCTTTATTGTTGCAGGAAGGGGGCACCATGCCATAGGGTCTGTGTGAAGGTCAGAGAGCAGCTTTTGAGAGTCAGTTTTCTTCTTCCACCATGTGGATTCAGACTACAGGTTTGCATAGCATTCACCTTTACCTGCTGAGTCATCTCACTGGCCCTGTTCACCTTATTTTTTGAGACAGTGTTTCTCACTGAACACAGGGCTCACCATTTTGGCTAGGCTAGCTGGCCAGCGAAAAGGTCCCTGGTATTCACCTGTGTCCGTTTCTTAAGCTGGAGTCACAGAGGAACACTCGCACATTCCATCTTTATGTGACTGTTGGGAATCTGAACTCAGATCTTCAAGCTTACGTGGCAAGCACTTTATCCTCTGAGCCATCTCCTCAGTCTCCAGAGCAAATTTCTTTATGCCATGATCACCAGAAGCCTGTGAGTAATGAATTTCATTACAATTTTATGACCACTGCAATATCATTCAGAAATACAACATTTTCAGGTCAATTATAGTATTAGGGGACCACCATCACATATGCAATCATCACTGACCAAAGTGTTACCACATGGTGCATGTCTCTGTGTGTGCCTACATACACATAATGTTATGTGTTTCTGGGAAATCCTGACTAATACAGATTTCCTTAAAACCTAAGAGTACAAACAATTGAAGTTGGGAGTACAAACAATAAAGGTGGGCAAGAATATTCAGTCCCTTGGTTCAAATTTGCCTTGCCAAATTGCATTGACTAAATCTAACATGAAATTGGACCTAATTCTCAAAAAGCTGTCATTACAAAGAAATAAAGCAATTGAGGATGTTGGAGGTGTAATTCAGTGGTAAGATGCTTGGTTAGCATCTGCAAGGTCCTGGATCCTATTCCCAGTATTGGAAAGAAAGAAAGAAAAAAAGAAAGAAAGGGGGAGGGGAGAGAGAGACAAAGAGAGATAGAGAGAAAAGGAGAGCGAAGGAAAAGAGAGAGAGAGACAGAAAAGGAGAAACTGATCAGACAAGCAGTTTTGCTTCTAATCCTTAACAATCAGTTTTATCTTAGCCATAAACCAGCAATGTCCTTGGCTTTACTGGCAGTTTTGTCCTGGTTGGAGGCCAGAAATGTTAAAATGTTTGAGGACACTGGCTCATGTCTGGTTTCTTGTTACCTTTCTTCCCCTTTTACATAGCAACCTAAAATGAACACAATTGTATGGAAGCTATGAGCAATCAGATACTTCATTGGCCTTTGAAGGTACCAGACACCAGGATGGAGAGGCACATGGACATCTGTCTCATGGGTGACAACAGGACTGATCAGCTCATCCCCATGTTTCAACACAATAAAGTTTTATTAACTCCTGGATAGGGACTATTAGTGGTAACCCATCCTTGGGACCTACTCCTGCAGCATGGAAGCTGTGCTTGCTTCTTTTCTCTCACTTTTAAGAAACTCCTTTCTGAAACTCACACTTCCATTGTCCGTGAAATTCATTCTTGGAGTTCCTTCTATAAAAGATCTAAAAACTGCTGGCTGGGGTAGTTTTAGTGGCTATCTTTCTGTGGACCTCTAGTCTCGGAGTTTTTGCTCACCTGAGAAAACCTTGGTAACACTAAAGGAACCCTGCCCCATAGAATGGAAAGAAGGAAGGAAGGAAGGGAGGGAGGAAGAAAGGAAGGGAGGAAGGAAGGGAGGGAGGAAGGAAGGGAGGAAGGAAGAGAGGAAGGAAGGGAGGGAGGAAGGAAATTGTTAAGAACTGGGGGAAAGGAGAATTAGTATTCTATGGATAAAATTTTTCATTTTATATGTATGTGTGTCTGTATGTATGTGTTTGTGTCTGTGGGTAAGAGGGCACTTATGTCCCTGGGGGTCCCAAGGATGACTTCAAATCATCCTGGATTGCTTCTACCCCTTTATTACTTCACTCTGGGCAGGCTTTGCCCACCAGGGCCCAAAGTGCAGACTGCTGCCATTTCTGCCTGGTGTTTTTACATGAAATATGGGATCTAAATTCACGACCTTCTGCTTGTGAGGCAGAGTTTTAACCCTGACTTAACCTTAACTGAGCCATATTTCCAGCCCTATTGCTTCAAATTTGAGGCCAATCTGAGATACATGGTGAATTCCAGGCCATTCAGAGATACATAGCAAGACCCTCTCTTGAAAAAATGAATACAATAAAATAAAATCATGAAAAATTCTTTCTTTGTCATCTAATAACATGCTCTTTTCTTTCTTTTTTTGATTGGGTTTCCCTGTGTAACCCAGGTTGGACTATAACTCACAATGTAGCCAGATCTCCTGCTTTATTCTCTTGAGTGCTGGGATTACAGGCCTCTTCACCCAGAGAGACTTACCAATTAAATAATTAATTAGTGAAATTCTACAGGTCAGAATTTCTGAATAAGAAGAGATTCAAACTCCAACTTAATGACTCAAGTGTTCAAAACAAAAGATCTAACCTGTGTAGGTGTTGCTTGACTGTAATCTTAGGACTTGGAGGTTTGGATCAGAAAGATCTTGAGTTCAAGGCCAACTGGGAGCAAAGGTGAGACCTGCATGGAAAAACTTAAGAAAACAAAACAGGAATAGAATCACCAATGCAGTAAATGAAATGCAACGCTTGACCCAAAGCCAAGTTTTAAAATCAATTACATACAGAATCTTGTGAAAAACATTACACATTTGTATAAGTGCACGGAGGGAAAGGTCTGAAAGGTCCCTAAGAAAGTGTGTGAAGAGGCCGTGTGCAAAGCTCATGCTGGCAAATCTCCTGTGATGTCATAGAGCTCTCCCTCCCCCCACCCCCTCCCAAGGAAAGGCTGCCATTTCCATCTAAACTATCCTAAGAGTTGCCTCGGGGCTGGCTGGCAGCGGTGGTGAGCTTGCTCACCGGAAGATCTCACCGTACCTATGAGCAGTAAGGATTGTTTCAAGTGTGGGCGTTCAGGCCACTTGGCCCGGGAATGCCCCAAAGGAGGAACTCGAGGGCGAGTACCCAGAGGCCGTGGCAAAGGACCCCAGAACAGTTCCAATGGCCAATCTGATATCTGCTACCGCTGTGGCGAAACTGGTCACTATGCCAAGGACTGCGACCTTCTCCAGGACATTTGTTACAACTGCGGGAGAAAAGGTCACATTGCCAAGGATTGTACCCAGAGCAAACGAGAGAAAGATCCGTGCTGTTTCATCTGCGGTAGACCTGGACATCTGGCTCGTGACTGTAACCGGCAGGAAGAGCAGAAATGCTACAATTGCGGGGAATTTGGACACATCCAGAAAGACTGCACCCAAATCAAGTGCTACCGATGTGGTGAGAATGGCCACATGGCCATGAACTGTAGCAAGGCAAATGAAGTCAGCTGCTACCGCTGCGGCGAATCAGGACATCTAGCCCGAGAATGCCCCATTGAGGCTACCGCTTAGCTCCCCCCCACACACTCCATCCCTCTCTTCTTTACTGATTAGTTAATGTTGTCTAAAGTCCCTTCACTGATCAAAAGGTTGATATATGGAGGCTACTGTCAGGTCACCAAGCTTTAATTGCCATCTTAAAAGAGGAAAGGGCTGGAAAAGAAAAAGGTTTTAGAAAAAGAAAGAAACAAAGGAAAAAGTTACGATCTTTGTGCCATTTGAGTGCACATTTTGAGCACTAGACAATTGTTGGGTTTCTGTCGTAATTAGGAATTGTTATTGAAAAAACATCAGAACAAGTTTGGAACACGGCCCTTGAATCTATTAACAAATAATGTATATGGTCTGTATCAGTTGAAGGTAATTTGCCAGGAAGAACAAGAACACCAAGTAAAAGAATGGAAAGAGAGAATGTACTTGGAGGGGGGAAAGAAACGACCCTGAGGAGGTAACCTTTCCTCAGAGATCTCTAGAACTAATAAAACTGGTTCTGGACATAGCTATGACTTTGATAACTTTGTTATTTAACTTTATTATATTGACAGCTTTGAATGAATTCATGTCATTAGCCTTTGCTTTGCTTGGTTTAGATTTTGATTGTTTTCACCTGTGTAGCAAAGACTGGCCTAGAAATCACTAGCCTAGGTTGACCTCAAATTCACATCTGTCCTCCTGCTTTCATTTCCCAATGCTAGATTTACAGGGATGAACCACTGAGCCAAGTTCTGAGCTTGTCGGTTTTTAAATAACATAAAAAAACAGCTATGAGCCTTCAGAGTGTGTATACATATATAAATAATCAGAGAAGAGGTATGATGTATATCAGTAGCTTTGAGGAAGAGACAGAAAAAAATTTTGTGGACATTTGAATATTGATGGTAAAGTTTGCACTTCATGCTTTCACATGTAAAAGAAAACATAATCATTAAGATAAAGTGATGTTTGACGCTCTCTTGTTCCCTCAGATGCTTCAGTCAACTACATTCTATTTCAGAGTTTTCTGCAAAAACATTCCTATATGCTTTGGTGCCACGGGATTGTTTCACGGTAATGTGCTCAATTAGCATGTACAAGGTTGTTGCTTCCTTCTCCAGTCGCTCCAACAACAACAACTATCACATAAAACAATGGGCCCAGTGCAGGCTCAGAGTAAAGGTGCCCTATTGCACACTTGGCGATCTGAGTTGGAGCATTGAGGCACCAATTGGTGGAAGTAAAGGACTGACTTTTGTTGTTTGACCTCCACAGGATTGCTGTGGTATGTGAACCTTCTCTCCCTTCCTTCTTTTCTCTCACACAAGAATATTTAACAAAATAAGACCAGTGAGAAAGTCCAGGGGGTAAGGTACCTGCTTGCAAACCTGGTGACCTGAGTTCGATCTCTGAAAGTCTGCATGGTGGAAGGAGAGAACTGTTTTTCAAAAGTTGTCCTCTGAACTCCAGCTGTGCTCCATGGCATTCACGCTCACTTCTTTTCTGTCTCTTTTTTACTTTTTCACAGATAAATATTAAAATTTAGAAAATGATTTATAGGGCTGGTACCTCCGTCCTCTCTCCCCCCCCCACCAACGGCCGGACGGCAGGCCCCGACGAGCCTTATCTTCCCCGCCCTCTCAATTCTTTTTCTACCATTTTTCATCCTGTCTCCTGGACCAAGTCCCCCCGAGCGACAACCGCCCCGCCGTGCGGCCCCGTGCTCATGAGCGGCCCCGCGGGCGATTCAAGCGGGCCACCCTTTGCCACCCCAGTTCTCTCCTATCCCCAACCCTGCAGGACCTTCACGGCACGGCTCGCCCTCAGGGTCCCCAGGTTTTGCAGCAGGTACCAAATTCTCCAATTAACCCCCCTGGCCTGTTCTCACATTGAGTCCGTATTTTGTTAAATATTCTTGTGTGAGAGAAAAGAAGGAAGGGAGAGAAGGTGCACATCCCACAGCCGATCCTGTGGAGGTTCAAACAACAAAAGTCAGGCCTTTACGTCCAACCAATTGGTGCCTCAAATGCTCCAACGCAGATCGCAAGTGGTAGCAATAGGGCAA